>VWZI01007031.1:562791-596532 GCA_013396835.1 Psilopogon haemacephalus
AATAAAAATAAATAAATTTATGTTCTGAATTTGCAGCAGTAACGAGCAGTCATTGAAAGTTCTGGCTTATTGTTTCCCAAATACCATTTGCTTCTGCTTGGATTGCAAAAAACACCCAAAATGAACACAACGAGATCAAAGACCCAGTCCACTTTGCACAATACCTTGAAATAGCAACAGAAATCTCAGAAGCAAGAAACAAAAGTGAAAAAAAAAAACAAACCAACAACAAACCAGAAAGCGACACAGAAGTAACTTGGAACAAGTCTACAAATGAGGCTTTTTGTCTATCAACACAAACACCTTACTGCTGTTTTTCCCTCCGGTAACATTATTCCGGCCCATGCTGAAATGAGCCTGGATTCAGAGCAGCTCACACCAGGGTGCATCACCAAAAAATATTCCAAGGAAGAGGAAAAAGAAGGAAATTGTTTTGATGGCGTCGGGCAACAGGAGTCTTACAGCTATAAACACAGGACTTCGTTCACCTTTACATCAGAAGTTAATTCAGTCGTTGCCCTTCAGGAGAAAACACCGTGAAATTAACTCCCTTCCCTTCTCCTTACCCTGCCTTACGACTGATCTCTGCAGGCCCACGGCACAAGCAGGTCGAAGGACGAAGTTTTGCAGGGAATTAGCAAGGCAACCATTCCACCAGCAGCTCTCCAAAACGCAAGCGTACGCAGCCAGACCTGTGTTCTGCTTAAGAGCTGAGGGTAGACAACTTCCACCTGTGCTGGGTGGGAACCGCTCCCCCCACACCTGCCCGGCAGGTCGCTGCCCCCTGCCACTCCCCAGCACCGGCTTAAAGACACCTGTTAGCATTTTAAATTAGGCCAATTAACTCAGACCCGCCAACCGCAGCCTGACCCTTAGAACTGCAAACTTGATGGGAGGCAGCAAAGCAGCTCGAGGTCAATAAAATCCATCCCTAGCCTTGTAAATGTGGGGCGAATACACCAGGGGGAAAAAAAGAGGCTCAGGTAGCTGCAAACAAAGGGCTGGGAGAGAAGCCTCAGGTGTGCGGTAATCAGTCAGGAAAATTAAGTTACAGGTGACTCAAGGAAAGCAATCAGTGTGGCCAGGGAAAGACACAGACCTGCTGGAGTGCAACCATGGGAGGCCACAAAAATGATCAGGCAGCAGGAACGGCTCTGCTGTGGGGACAAAGCTCCAGAGTGGCCTTATTGCAGCCTCTCAGTATTTGGAGTGAGCCAGCAAAGGAGATGAGGACAGCCCTTCTCGTTGGGACAGGGCAAGGTGGAATGGTTTTAAATCAAAAGAGGGGACACAAACGACACAGAAAGACATTTTTTACCATGAGGCTGGTGAAACAGTGTGCAAAGGGTTAACCCCTCCTTGGGGGCTGGATTCCCAGGTCATCCTGATTCCTCCCTGGGGGTGGTCTGGCTTGCCCCCAGGTGCAGTTGTTAGCCCACTCACCCTTCCTGTCTGGAACCCCTATAGAGGCAGAGGAACTTCTTCTTTCTCTCTTTTGCTCTTCACTTCCTCTCTACCTCACCAGTCAGCAGGATCCTGTTTTCCTGCTGCTCCTGCTTTGTCATGTGGTGGGACCATCCTGCATCCACTTTCATCCACTGGTTGTATACATATCTTTTGCATTTTGTTTCCTTTCCCTATATTTTTGTTAACTCCCCTTACCTAAAATACCTTTTATTTCTTTTAACTTCCAAATCAAATCAAGGCTATTCTTTGGGCTTTTGGGCTAGGGAAGGCTAACTAGAATCAATACACAGTGGTCCAGGTTGCCCAGAGATGTGGTAGATGTCTCATCACTGGAAACATTCCAGGTCAGGCTGGATGGGGCTCTGAGCAACCTCACATAGTTGAAGATGTCACTGCTTTCTGCAGGGGATGGAAGGTGGACTTGATGACCTTTAAAGGCCCCTTCCAACCCCAAGCCATTCTGTGATTTACAAATTCAGGACCTCTGCAGTGCTCAGTGCTGGCACACGTTTGTTGAGCCCTAGCCCATTACAAGATCCCAAGAAGGATTTCTCTGTAGCATTTGTGAACACAAACATCCTTTGCAGTTCAAACACTCTTCAGACCCCACGTTCCAGCAGCAGAGAAGCCAGGCAGAACAAAAGAAGAGGGAGAACACAGAGATTTCATTTCAGCTATGAAAGAAAATAGCAGTAGTGACTCACCAATCCTTTTCCTTTGAGTGAATACTGTAAAAACGAAGCAGCAGCTCAGTAGCTAGAGCCATGAGTCTGCTGATTAAAGCTGTGAGCTTCTGCCAGTGCCCTGGAGCCCTACCAGCCCCTCTCAGTGATGAGCAGGTTGCTGATATTCTGTGCTGCAGTTATGTGGGAAGTGTGTGGCAACAGAACAGGTAAAGGGTTAAACGCACAGGGGAAGTGCACAGAAATCGAACTACTTTGGCCCAGGACTCTGGCACACACACCCTAGGAACCTCCAGACTGTTCCACAGCAAAATATCAAATGGCTACCTTCATTCTTTTTAGAGAAGACAGACAACCGACAGACACTTCGAGCCACATCTTCAAAGCTCTATTTCATTTTTTATGTCTGAGCAGTTTCGTGGCTCACTTTTTAATTGCTGCTGTCTAATGAAGCTGGGAAAAACACTAAGCTTTGAGACAGCGAAATCTGCTCAGTTCCTATAGTTTTGCTATTTATTTCCATATTGTGATTTGTGGCACTCCACCCTGCTATGTGCATTCAGAGCAATTCCCTTTAAAAGAGCGCTTAAGAGCACGGCACAGACTTCTCTTGCGTTTGAAATTCCTTCACTCTCTGCTGTTTCATTAAGTGCCCTTGGAAGGCTGGAAGCTTGAAATCTAGCCACAGCTGGGGCCTAATCTTGCCCCATGGAACAACGTGAGAAACCCCTCAGACTCCGCTGGAAATTGCTTGTATCAGGAGTAACCTGCCTGCTGCTTTCTTCTACGCTCCATTACAGAATACAAGTGACAATTTGATGTTGCAGGCTACAGTGCAAATTGGCCTGAATGGAACTTCAGGAAGTCAGAAAAAGAAGGAAAAGGAGTAAAGACATTTATATTTTAAGAGACATACTAAGCACGGTCCTTCACAAAACAAAATGGAAAGTTAGATGCCTGAAAATGCATGCAAATTTCTTACCAACTGTATCTTATTCTAGCCTAGGCCAGGCTTAGAATAGGATTTAGAGTTCTAATGCAAGACTTGGGTGGAGAACAGTCACATTCAATCAACATTTGCAACACAGAATTGTGCTCAGCTCTCACTTGATTACCTGCACTATGCCATGAAATGCCAAGCTTGCATTTTATACAATAGTCAATCTTCTGAGGGGGCAGAATACTCCAATTTCCAGGCAAATAACCTATTAGGACATAGGCTGTCTCCTCCCTTTGTTCTCATGGATCTCTTCTCATGACAAGTACCTTCCAAAATCCCAAACAGAATCCCAAACAAGAAACACAACCCATAAAATCCACAAACACCCCTTGAGGTTTGAAAGAAACGAGCTGGAGAGTGCCATTCTCAGCAAGACAGGTAGCTTTCAGCTTTCTCAGGGAACAAAACCAGATGTACATCCTTCCACACACTGGCAGAATGCTCCAGGTATATACACAAGCAACAGTGACCAGCACCTACCCCAAGTTTGTCACCTTTCAAAAGAGAGGAAGACAAAAGTACTTCCTTACATGCATTTTCCTGCTGTCTTCCTCCCAAGCAGCATCTTCATCTTTGTGTCTACTACCTACAAGACAAACTCCCCCATAAGCAACAGCCCCTAATATCCAAACTTCCTTCTGCTTTCAGCTTGCACTTTCAGTCTGCCCTTAGAGCAGGAGAAAGGACCTGCATTCCTGTATTTCTCTTCCAAGGGTTAACTGCAAGGTAAAGTGTAGAAGCAGTTCCATGGCACCGCAGCGGGGGGAAAACAACAAGAACAAATGAAAATAAGAGGTGGGAATAAGAGGAAATCCCTTAATCTAGTTTAGCTTGTTTGGTTTATTCTCCTGCTGCCCATGAAGAAAGTGATCACCTTGCAGGGGGGTTGTGGGGGGGGGGAAGGAAATAATAGCTCGATAATCCTGGTTTATTCTTGAGATAGAGACTGAGTCCCTAAGCTATTTCTTGTCAACTGGGAGCCATTAGACCACTGCCAGCCAGCCTGTGACTAATTTAGGGAAAGGCACGTGCGGCAGTCGGCAGGCACCAAGGCAAGATGGGCTCACTGCTCTAGAAAGACCCTGCAGAACAAAATGTGCAACATTTCAGGCAGCAAAATGGGGGAAAGAAAGAAAGGTGCAGACTGCCAAAAAACTGACAGTTAACCTTTCTCATATCTGGCTATACTCTCCCCTTCTTGTCACCTTTGTTTCAAAGGTCTGAGTGTTTAAACGGATGGACTAAACTTTGGTCATTCAGCTTCATTCCTAACCCTGGGACTTGGGGATTTTGTGTGCATTTTGGTAAAAGCAGAGCTGAAAATAATGAAAAGAAAATGGTGGAATCAGGTCTGCTTTCCTGAAATATTATGGGGTCGTTCAGCCCCGAAAAGAGAAGGCTCCAGGGAGACCTAATAATTGACCTTCCAGTACTTGAAGAGGGCCTACAAGAAGGCTGCAGAGGGACTGTGTACAAAGACCTGCAGTGACTGGACAATGGACAATGACTTCAAATTAGAGAAGAGCAGATTTAGATTGGATGTTAGGAACGAGTTCTTGACCATGAGGATAGCGGAACACTGCAACAGGTTACCTGGGGAAGTAGTTGAGGCCACCGGCATGGTTTAGGTATTTGTAGTTAATTTATGGCCTTAGTCTTAGAATCTTCTTGCCAGCTTGAAGCAAAGCAGCAAAATTACAAGGAAACAGTCACCAATGCAATGTAGAAGGTTGGGTTATCCTGACAATAATAAACTTAAGAAAGAACAAACTCTTATGAGAATCTTATACCTATTGTAACCATTTCACACCCAATTACAGTGCGTTCCCTGGACAATGACAGGGAGCCCCTTGACCTTATTTAAGAGTCATTGTTTTAGCACTTCAGCTCTTTGGTTTCTTGAGTACCTCCATCTGCAGAAAACCTGCATGTAGAGAAAGCCATGTGTAGATGTAGATAAATGTATACAAGCACACATCCACACTAGCTTATCAAACATCCATGTTAGGAAACTTCTTCAATGCACGGCAGAAGCTGTCAGTCAAATAGCTGAAAAAAGACAGATTTTGATATTTCCCCCTCACTACATATGAATTTGTTACTTCGAGACAAAAATAATAATGCTTTTCTTGATTCATGTTTTATGCAACAAGAGAGCCTTGGCAGATGAGAGAGTTTTATCTAAGAAGTAGATTTAGTGAAGGAACTAGATTCTCTTCCAAGCTTCTGCACTTAAATAAACTCGTGCAAATCCTTTAACATCCCTCTACCTCCCTTAAAATACCAGAAGATAAAAAAATATCCACCTCGAGAAATTGTGCAGAAAGCCTCAGGTAGAAAGACTGACTTCAAAATAAAACCTCAAATAAATACTTTTGTCCTGATAGTAACAGGGCATAGCCATGTGTGGACACTGGAAACAGCTGATGTGTCTTTTTATCAGTTGGCTACTTCACATTGCAGTCAGCCTCAGTAATTAGTTGTGTGATTGGTCCTCATCTTCCACCCAGCAATGTTTTAAATCAAGCCAGAGGGCCTTGAATTGAAATGAGTTAGCAGAGCCCATGCTACAGCAGCTCTGCTTCAGTGGCAAGAGCAAGCAGGCAACAAGGTTTGTTATAAACAAACTTAAGTTCTCTTGGGGTTGTGCCCTTTGATCAGCTACAAAAGACAATGCAGTAGCAAGCCAGGACGATTCCTTTTTTCAGTGTCAGTGTTTGTGAATACTTAACATGAAACACTTTGCATCTTTTTACACCATTAAGCAAGGATTAATGTGGGGGTTTTAAGCATATTCATTTCCACTGGAAGAAAAAAAAAAGTTTCTCTTCTATTGCCATGAGCTTTTTCAGTAAGTTTTCACACCATTTGAGGATTTGTTATTTTTTTTCCAAAAACACTCTTGCTTGACTGAAACAAACCCTTGCTGTGAGCTTTCTAACATTAAAAAAAAAGTTTTGAAATGACTATTTCTGTGCCCTTTACACCCACTTGTGAACACGATGCAATTGCTGCAGAACAGCAGAATCCTTCCACCCCATACCCTGCTGCTGACCCCTGCAGATATGACCAAGCTTTTGTTCATTAAAATAAAGAAATTGAACCTCTACTGGCATTACTCTTCCCCAGCTGACTCCTCATCAGCTCATGGGAGGTGCTCAGGACTGAATCTGGCTGTTCACTTCCACAGGAGCCAAATCCAGCTCCCCACGTTGGCAAGTTACTGAGGGGAGTAATTGATGCAGTATGCAGGAAATACACATAAAAAGGGGTCTGAGGCTGGGAACTTCTTTTAGTTTTCAGACTGGGAACACAATAGAAGTGCATTTAATAATGTCTGAAAGAAAGAAGCTTTGCAGGTAACAGTAAGACAAAGAAGGAGCTTCCAGCCTCCTCTGCTTCACTGTCAGGATATACAAGTTACAACAGGTAACACCAGCCTGAACTGGTTTAATTACACTGATATTCTGTAGTCTCTCTAAAGAACAATACACAAAATTACTTGCAAAAGGGCAAAACACATTTCCCCTACTACAATACATCTAAGTCAGGCACATTGCAAAACAAAAGTTGGACTTTCATTAACCCTTCTGTTTTCTGAGCTTCTAAAGCTTATTGTTAACAGGTCCTGCTGCTGGCATCTCAGTATCAAATCAGCATACAGAGAAATCATATTGTAAAGATTTTTCACTGTGGTACTCTGCTGATTTTTCTTTCATGGTTTCCTGTTGGAGAGGAAGACCATTTGCTCATTTTAACCTGATTTCACAAGCAATGTTCACCTAACTCCCCACAATTCCAGCACTGGGTTAATTTAACTTTTGTCAGACTGATTTGTTTGGGTGTTACCTGAAGGTGAGGAAGTCCACACACACCAAGGACCTTTTGTCTTAGCTTTGGAGGAAGAGCAGTTTCTATGGAAACACAGGCAGACTCCCATCCCAGCTGGTCTGAGCAGCATCACAGCTACCCAGCCCTATCTACCAGACTCCAGCAGGTCCTGGTCCTGCCTTGAGAAAATACTCTTTCCATGTTCCCAGGTAGCTTTCTTGGACCAGGAGAATCATTAACTGGGGAACTTTGCAAAGATCAAAACTCAGATAGTGAATTCAAGGTCAAGTCTTTAAAAAGTCACCACTATGCAGATGCCTAACTTTATCTCGAACTCAAGAGCAGCAGCCTGAAAGTTGTTGTTTTTTTTTTAATAGGCACATAAAGAGGTGATCCAGAGCTCTCCTGGACTGCACAACAGATAGCACTAAGCTTTGAGAAGGCACTTTGGCTTAGTTTCTTTGTTGCTGTTTAACTTTTAGTTGGTTTCTGCCTGTTTGTGGATTTGTTGCTTGGTTTTGGTGTTTGGTTTCATTTTTTTCTTTCAAAACACACCTGCACTTTATCTGCTTTTCCTCCTCCATAGGGGCTAATGGACTCCACTCTGGCATACAGCTGGGCTTTCTGTTTCGGAACAAAAGCTTTTCTTCTGACTGCCATGATTATTTTTTTCTCCATGCTGTGGCCAGCCTCCGTTCAGGTCCTCTGGTGCACGCTTGGCAAAGTGCTCAGCTCTGCAGGAGCTGTGCCTGTATGTGTGGACTCTCCTGCACATCAGTGGTTCTGCATCATAGCACCCAGTTGGGCAAATGCATCAGATCCCACTCATTCTTGGTTTTGCCAAAGGTTAACAGAGTCAAAAGCAAGAAAGGGACTGGATGAAAGTGGAAACAAAGGAAGGTGCTATGCCAAGTGTAGCTTAAGTAGCAACTGAATTAGAAAACAGCTTCAGCCACATGCTTCAGAAAGGAAACGCACCTCCTTCTTAGTTTCTCTAGAGCTAAACAACAGAGCTGAGAGGCAGATGGGTGTTGAAAATTATCTATCTCAAACTCAATTACTTTCATGAACCCAGGGCCAAAAAGACTGAGGCCATTTAAGTTGGCCACCGTGACAGTTTGCACCCATCAAAAATTTGGTCACAGATTGCTGCTGGTTCGCCGTATCTCTGCCTGCAGAGAAGCCTCTGCTGCGGTGTGCGTGATGAATGCATATCATCGCAGGACGGGCAGCAGTCCAGTCACTCAGCACTGGACAAGGCAGGGAGAAGAAAGAACATGCTCGTTTCTTTTTTTTTCTTTTATGCTTGTGGGTTTTGAAAATATTTGCATTGAAATAATTGTTGTTTAACAACGCAGCCTCATAATTACAACTGGCGAAACGATGCTTTTATTCTCCAGAGCGTCAGGAAAATATGCATGTGGATCAAACTACATGGATAGGCTATTCAGACACATTTCCGAGAAGGCAAGCAGAGGGATAATATTTGTGGATTTTTTTTTTTTTTCTCAAGCAAATAATCACTTGTGTACTTTGTCTAACAATAATAATTAGTTCTTATGTAAGCCAGCATAGAAACGCTGCATGGATACTGGCACAGCGAATCAGTCAGAGTTCCTTGTGGTCTAGATGGAGCTAAAGAAAGATTCAGTGATGCAAAGACATCTCAGAAATACCCCAGTGATATCTACAAAAGACATCTCAGAAATACCCCAATGATACCTACAAAAGACATCTCAGAAATACACCAATTATATCTGCAAAAGGGAACTCAGCTCCCAGTATGGGGCTGGTGGGAATGCCCTACCCTCTAAAAGTAAAAAGATTGCTGTGATTCTCCTTCCAAGCACCCAGGAAAGAAATCCAGGTGTACAAACTTGGGGATATCTCCTGTGTCCCATAAATATGACAAAGACTGCAGAAGACACCACACAGATCTGAACCTTCAGTTAGAGGAAGACAGAAAAGGTGCAATGGAAACACTTTACAGCAGGAGTACTTCAAAGCCGAGATGCCAACCAGATTTCACCTGTGAGCACAGACATCACAGCTATGTGAGGTCCTCCAGATTCCTTCCAGAAAAGCTATTTTTTAACTGCAGAGTGTTCTCTTGCTTTAAGGTGAGAATGGTCACTTTGCAGTGCTATGCAATGCCCTTACACAATACCCAGAACAAAGATGGCCCTAAGACCACAGGCTCCTCTCATGCTACAAAGCCTGTGCCAAGCACTCAGGCCCACAACACTAGAACTGGAGGAGGCCCCTAGAAGATTTTGCTCACAGTCAGTTAAAATCCAGCAACATCTACAATTCTAAATGCCTCCATCAGTATGAGTGTCTTTGCACCTGGCTTTGGAAGAAAACAGAAGCCACGCTGCTCTGTTTCTACCTCTCCAGCAGTAGCACAGATCTTTTTCTCATGACAATTTGTACTTTACAAGTCCTTAGTTCAGCACTGATGCTCCCATGCATCAGCCTGATACTCACCAGCAAAGCGTGTCTGTGCGCCTACAGTTACTCAGCCTGCCACTGAAGCACCAAACGACTGCTGGCTTACTGTTTGTGCCTGCTGAGGTGGAAAGCAATCTAGGTACTCAACGAGGCACGCTGCAGTGTCTGCCAGCTCATGTGCAGCACGGGTAGTGTGTCAAATGACACATTACAACCACTCTCCAGCCCTCTCATTTCTAACACCACCTCGCATTATTATGTCAGGTTACATTGTGGCAAGCCACAGCATTTGCTCTAAAGGAAATTCATGTCAGGCAGGATTGCAGTGATAGCTCCCATTCTTTTTTTTATCTGGTTTCATATGAAATATGAATACCAGTGACCTCCCCTCCTCCTCCCCCCCCTACCCTTCTTCTTCCATCTCTGAGGACCTCTCAGAGTTTGTTGTTTTCTTTACACAAATGGCAGAATGGCAGTGTGCAATTCCTCATCTCGAAACGCCTGCTGCCAGTTTAATAAGGGCCTTGTCACCCAGTCCCTCAGGAGCATCTCCAGAAAGAGCAGGAGTGCAAAAAGAAACTTTATTACTTCGAAACTGTAGCATTAATATTTCCTGTTCTGCAGCACATCCCCATCTCATCCAAGCGGATTACAGCACTTTGCAAACATTAGCTCTTCAAGAGAACAGGCTGGGAAAAAAAAAAAAAGATTGGCTTGCAAATCATAGAATCATAGAATGGTTTAGGTTGGAAGAGACCTTAAAGATCATCCAGTTCCAACCCCCCACCATAGGCAGGGACACCTCCCACTAGATCAGGTCGCTCAAGACCTCATCCAGCCTGGCCCTGAACACATCCAGGGAGGGAGCAACTGCAACTGTGCTGGGGCAACTGCCCTACTTGCTTGTTCACTGGATTTGCTCTGGAGCAGCATGGAAAACAAGGCTGCTGCCTGAAGCCACTAGAAATGTGCATTTGGAGGGAGACCTGAGAACTAGTTCACACTCCCTTTGCATAGTGTAGTCTTTATGTTTAGTTATCTCTTCCCAACACCCTTGTTAGATTGTAAGGGTATTAGATACGAGGCCAGTTTTAGTGCTGGGTGTGTGGCATAATGAGCTGTAATCTAGGTACCTGACAGACTGCAATGCACTGCTGCTAGAGGTGCCAGACCATGGATACATGTGTGCATATATGCATGTCTTGAGTGAAATAAGCACCTGCCTCAAGTGAACCACTCACATCATCCATTTTTTTAGCTCCATCTTTGCTATAGGTGGCTGCACCTGCACCCAGGCTGTGGCTATGCTTAAGCTGAAAGCCTCATAACCAAACATCAGTCAAAGAGGAAGCAGGGTTCCAATACAGCTTTCTCCACAAGGTCTGTCTCATCTCGAAAATCCACAATGAGTTTCTTAATAAAATCAGAGGATCACAGGCTCACAGGATGTCAGGGGTTGGAAGGGACCCAAGGAGATCATTGAATCCAACCCCCCTGCCAGAGCAGGACCAGACAATCTAGCTCGAGTCACACAAGAACACATCCAGACAAGCCTTGAAAGTCTTCTCCAGAGAAGACTCCACAACCTCTCTGGGAAGCCTGTTCAAGAATTTTCCCCTTGTGTTGAGGTGGAACCTCCTGTGCTGCAGCTTGCATCCATTGCTCCTTGTCCTCCAAAGAGGTGCAGGAGACCTGTGCAATGAGCAGTTGCCTTTACCAGCAAAAAGGAATCCCAAAGGTGTAATGAGGGCTCAGTAGGTAGCATCCCCAGTCCTCCATGTGCCACATCAGTTCCTGGCCTGAGTACCTGAGCGTTGGGCTAGTGAGTACATGGGAGAAATGAATGAGAAAAGGAGAGTATCTGCCACCAACTATATTTAAGATAACCATCACCTTAATCTTCAATCAGGTCTTGCACTGAGTTCTGCTACAGTAATTTCACCCATAATTGCCAAAAGCCTCACACTTTATGCTCAGTATGACATTATTGTACTGACAACTCAATAAATTTCCTACTTGTGGTGTTTTCCACCAATACATAAATTTTATCCCTGATTAAAACACAGTGTGAAGAAACAGAGATTACCACTGTTTTTATCTAGCTGTAACAGGATGCTGCATTCAAGTAAAAACCAGCATTCATTACAGCTCCAATATCAAAAAAGTTTCAGTGTTCAAAAGGAATATATGTTCTGTATGAATTTCAGTCTGCAAAAAATCCATTTTTTAATTCAGGGCCTGTTGATTGTTCATCTACCCAATAATAACGATTTGTCTTATAATATAATGATTAATCTTAGGATACTCGAAAGAAGAGAGGTTGCTCCTGCTGAGCAACAGGTAAAAAGATAGCTAAAAAGAGACCAAGAAATATGCAAATCCTGTTCAAATAGTTCAGTGTAGGTGGTACCAGTTTTTACCACCTGTCACTTAAGGCTAGTGGATTAAATGCATCCTCTGTTCATAAGAAATGACTTCTCACCTAAGACAGTGTTCCAGAGCAGGAGAGGATTAATTTTTTTTTAGAAGGAGGAGCCCCAAAACCTACATTCATGCCTGCAAAGGATAAAAATACACCTTCCATTGCACATGTATGCACAGGGATCCCACTGTAACCCAGAGCACAGGACATGAATCATAGAATGGGTTGGGTTGGAAAGGACCACCAAAAGTCCCTTCCAACCTCCAAAAGTCCAACCCCCCTGCAGTGAGCAGGGACATCCTCCACTAGATCAGGTCACATCCTCCACTAGATCAGGTCACTCAGAGCCTTGTTGAGCCTGACCTTGAATATCTCCAGGGATGGGGCCTCAACTACCTCCCTGGGCAACCTGTGGCTATTTAAGGAAGTTTCCTTAGCAGCATCACCTCACACACACACACCCTCTGGAGCACTGCAGAGGAAGTAAGAAAACACACATGAGGGCTCACAAGCAAGGGCACACAGCCCCACCTTTACCTGAGCAGTACCAGGCTGTCAACCAAGTCCTTTGGTTGGACAGGTCATAGAACTGAACATGAGCCCACCCACAGCACCACCTCATGAAAGGAGCTGAGCTAAAATGGAGCCCCTGGGCCAAGAGCAAGGGAGTGAAGACCCCAAGTGAGGCTGCTCAGGACCATTCAGGCTTATTTGTGCCATCAGGGATATAGATTTTTTTTTTTTTTTTTTTTTAAATCAAAGAGCAGGAGAAAGCAGGGAGGTTGTTCCATTTTCTAACAGGGGCAAAACAATATGCTTCCTCCAGACTGCATCCTGAGAAGTGGATGACTCACCTTCACCTGCAGCTTTCCTCACAGAAACCTTGAGCCCGAGACAGAGAGCCGGCATGGAGAATTTCAGCCTGAAGGATTAAAAACATAAGCAGCAGACAACGGAGCCTGAAAAAAGGGAGTCTTCAGCCACATATCACAAACAGCATTGTGACATTAAAATTATTAAGAAAGAACGAATGAAAGAAAGAAAGAAGGAAGGAAGGAAGGAAGGAAGGAAGGAAGGAAGGAAGGAAGGAAGGAAGGAAGAAAACAAACCAAGAACAAATTCATTTCTGTGAGGAGAGCTATGTAAAGTAAGATCTTTAATAGCATCGCACTGCTAAACGAACCTTGTTTCAGCACTGCTCGCCCCAGTGTGGCTTTGATGTAGTGTCACTGCTCCTGATTTATTCTGGTTCAAGGGAAATAAGAATCCACCCATGTGTGTCTGGGCCTTTTTGTTATTGAGCTCTATCAGAAAATACATCAAAACATCAGGACCATATCGGCCTGTCAGCTTTACTTCTCAAAAGCCCAAGCAGTGCATGAAATGCACAAAAGAGCTTACAGCTCAACAAAAATCTTTTGGGTTTGTTTTTTTTTTTTCCTTCAGAGCTTGACTCTCTTCTGATCCCCTCAGCAGTACCAGTAAAACAAGCCATAAAACTGGAGCCCCCTGACACCACATCTGGAAGATGCAGCAATGGAAACAGCAGACAGTTTTGGCACAATTTCTTGTGTCTCCCACTGTTAGTCTGCCTCAGCTGCTCCAGCAGCAATGATCATGGCACAGCACTTGTGCCACGAAGCCCTTCTGGCAAGAGCCTGATCGCTTCTCCCTCGGCCAGGCTGAAAGGCAGGGGCTGTGTTTATCACAAAAGAGCTCTGCCATGGCTATGCTCTTGCTGTCGAGCATCATCACACCTACAGTGCAGCTCCCTTCTTTGCAGAAAGAAGGTGGCCCAAATGCTGACCTTTTTATAGCTTCCCATGTAGAATTAAAATTTTGGTTTGAGCTGGGACATCTGGAGAGAAAAATCAGGAAGGGAAAATCTGGACTGTGTCCGAAATAGGGCAAGAACACAGTTATGAATATATGCCCAAGAGCTTGTGGCTGGATAGATTTCTCTTGTTACCTTTTTTTTAAATTCTTGAACACGTTATTTTTTTGGTGGTGCCTCTTGTAAAAGCGTAGTTAAAAGTCAAATTGTAACAGAAAGAAACATAAGCTGATATCTTCCTAATCACAGCCTGGATTTATTCTGCAACAAGGTATAAACTTCAAGCGCCCCAAGCACCATCTAATCTTTAAAGGTCATTTTGACTTGGATACTTAAAGAAAAGAAAAAAAAAAAAGAGCGAGCCCAGAAAAAAAAAAGGTAGCATCATCTACTAATGCTTTCCTTCTGTGATGTTAAATTGTAACCTTTTCTTGCTATGATCTATAAATGGATGCAGGTTTCTATATAATGAGCTGGAATTTCAGCAGATTTAAAATAGACATAGTCCACTGAGTTGGAACTGAGCTGTACCAATTTATGCCTGCTGAAGTTCTGGCCTGCCATTTGTAACCCTTTCAGCAATTTCTAACCAGCTCAATTCATTTTGTTGGGTTTTGTTTGTTGGTTTGTTGGGTTTTTTTTTGCTGATAACCCCCATTTCTGTAATGAGCAGCATACCAGAAAGAGCTGAAACTCCATTCAGCTGTACCACATATTCCCTAAAATTCTTAGCAACATGAAATAATAGCAGGACACCCTCACTTTACTTTACAGGCTAAATAGCTTGAGCTATGTGGTTACTTATCTTGTGTCACCTGTTGAAAGGTTATAGCCAATGTCTGACACTATCTTTGACTTACAGCCTGGGCATGCTGTAAGAATTTGCACAACTTGGTGGAATATTTCATATATAATTGGCAGGCTCCTGGTTTTCACTAGGAGAGGTAAACTGGAGAACTGCTCCAAAGAATTAGTGCAGAGTCCTGTGTCTGGGGAGGAATAAAAAACTGCACCAGTACAGGCTGGGAGGTGATATGCTGCAGAGCAGCCCTGTGGAGAGGGTCCTGGGAGTGCTGGTGGATAACAAGTTAACCATGAGACAGCAATGTGCCCTGGTGGCCAATGGGATCCTGGGGTGTATTGGGAAGAGTGTGTCCAACACATCAAAGGAGGTTCTCCTCCCCCTCCACTCTGGCCCATCTTGAGTACTGCCTTCAGTTGGGCTCCCCAGTTTAAGAGGGACAGGGATCTGCTGGAGAGGGTCCAGTGGAGAGCTACAAGGATGATTAGGGGTCTGGAGCACTGCCTGATGAGGAGAGGCTGAGGGACCTGGGGCTGCTTAATCTGGAGAAGAGAAGACTGAGAGGGGATTTAATAAATGTTTATAAATATCTGAGGACTGAGGGTCGGGGACACACACAGGCTCTGCTCACTTGCTCCCTGCTATAGGACAAGGAGCAATGGATGCAAGCTGCAGCACAGGAGATTCTACCTCAACACAAGGGAGAACTTTTTCACTGTAAGGGTCCCAGAGCGCTGGCACAGGCTACCCAGAGAGGCTGTGGAGTCTCCTTCTCTGGAGACATTCAAGGCCTGTCTGGATGTGTTCCTGTGTGACCTGAGCTAGATTGCCTGGTCCTGCTCTGGTAGGTCGGTTGGACTCGATCTCCTTGGGTCCCTTCCAACCCCTGACACCCTGTGATCCTGTGAATACTTTTGTGTCAATAAAACTTGATGTTTGCTTCTCTTTCTGCTTTAGTATTTATACTAGCCTCACCACAAGGGGATTTAGCTTGTGCTGTGTTTTATTGCTTGTTTCTTTTCTGGCATGCACCCATCCATCTCAGCCCAGCCACATGGTATCTTAAACACCATGCAAAACAGCACAAGTTAGCTCAGATCTGAATATACTTGCCAGAGTTGATATATTTGCTCCTACTGTTAGGTCAACATTTGTAATCACAATTCTTATTATATTTTTGTAGCTATTATTATAAGATTATGATCTAGCAGTGCCTGGAGGTCTCAGAAGTGACTGGCTCATCATGCACATAGTGAGAAGCAGATTTATACTCCTGAAGAAACCATCCAAAATGAATTTGGGTTATTTAAGCAGCTGCAGCATACCTTCTAATTTCAGCCTCTGGACTTGCACCAGACGTCATTTGGAGATGCAGAGTGTGAGATGGCAGAAGATCATTTCCCAACAGTGATATCAGCTCGTGTTTCTAAAGCAATTGTTAGTGCCTCCCAGACTCAACGTCTTTAATGGCTGTCCTAGGAAAATAAATGGACCATGAGCAGAAATAAGACAGGTTTCAAGTGAACAAGGAAATTGTATGTGAGTTTGAAGTCATTTGAGACCCAGGTGGAACTGAGAGCTTAGGAATATGTCTCTGATCCACGGTTGTATTTGGATAATTGAAAACGCAACTCCGCTGAGTTTCAGCACTCTGTTGTTATCTACATTTGCTTGCACTCTCCAGGGTGCTCACTATAGTCCTAAAAATCCATACTAATAGGAGACATTACACTCTAGCTGAATGAGAGACCCCAGAACTGAAACCACAGAGAAGTTTTGCAGAAGGAGAGAACAATAGAGAAGCTCATGATACAGCTAAATCACTCACTAACTTCTGCAAAAGATGTGGTTCACCCTAACTCTGCTTTTCCCCCCTCCAAAGCTGACTACATGCTGCCGTGGTTGCTGCAGATGCAGCAGAATCAAAGCACTCTAAGACAGCAGTGGTTTAATTGATTTTTAACACTGCTAAACATTTGCAACAGAAACAAAACCAGAAGTCTTTATTTCCTTTTTTTCTCTTATGCTAGCATAAGGCTAATATGATTCCATCCCCATAGGATACTATGGGATAATATTAGGATTATATATGTACATATGATTATTGTATAAGGATAGAACAGTAATAGAGACTAAGGAGAGGCAAGCAGATATTTCTGCATGCAAGTTCTGTATTTACAAAGGGCCATTTTCATACTATGCAGCAGCTGCTGTTCCTGTTGCCCATGTAAGCAGTACTCACTAGTGGAAATGGCTTCTTGTGCCATCCCTTCCACAAGAGTTCAGGGCCACAGCCATGACTGAAAGCACACCTCTTCCCTCCCTGACATTCAGCCTGTATTTCTGTTCAGCCTTTGACCTTCGCTGACAGCCTCCTGCCTCATTTACTGAAAGACATCCACAGCACAAGTAGCACACTGGCAAAAATAATGGTCTGTGTGCACACTTCATATTGCGTATGAAAATGTTTTTCCACTGCTGAAGGAACAGGCAGGCCAGCCTGCAGACAGTGACGTGGGGAAAAGACAACCATCCAGTGAAAGAAAATAGCCAGAGAGAGCTCATAAACTTCATTTAAAATGTGGTTCCACTCAAGAAAGGTGTTAGGATGCTAAAAGAAAGTTTTGTGCTAGGGCATGGGGGTCTTCACTTTAGCATCTCTCAACAGAAATCCCCAGAGGTGTTAGGAATCTGTAACATAAACTTGTGCTTCAGATGAAAGCTTTCATCATCTTCAATAAGGCTTTCCTTAACTTTAACTGTGGCAGAGAACAATGCTACCTTCCAGAGCTTCTATTTCTCTCTAGACCCTTGAGAAGACCTCAGTGGCCTCTAACACACACCTCACTTGCTCAAAGCGCTCACAAAGATACTTTGGGGTGACACAAACCACTCTGGCAATGATACTGCTGAGTTGAACACAGATTGGTAGGTTCAGTACGTGTTAGAAATGCACATGTGTGTCTGAAAGGTTTAAAAGAGAGCTAACAGCTGGCAGACTTGTTCTTACAATCTAAGCATCTCATGTGAAGGTAGAAAACAAGTCTAAGAACTCAATTAGCAATTTGCCCTTACAAGCTTCAATATTTCACACTACCTCCTCAGTCATTCACGTGCCCAGTGCACACACACACACATTTTAGGAGTCAGTCCTCAGTCTAGTCTTAATTATGTCTCATTTTGCATTTAAAAGCTTTAAAACATCTGAGGTACCTTTCAGCAGATCTAGGCACTGTGTGCTGAAGGGGAAATTCGAGCCCTGCTGAAGCCAAAGGGAGTTTTGCCATGGACTGCTGTATCTCAGCCCAGGCCCTCACAGTGAGCTAGACTGAGGCCACAGTTACTGCTCTGGCAGTTTGTACCTACAGCAAGGGAAGCCAGTGGCTGAAATGGAGCAGCAGCTGCCAACAACTTCAGTTGTTTCTCAGCTATGTTGTACCCCTTTCTAAATACCCTTCTAAGAGATGCTGCATTACCCAAAGTCATTAGCAAGTCATTTCATTTCCATTAGATCCACATTTTCATCCAGAATTTGAGGAGAAAAGGTAATCAGATCTCATTCACCTACCCACACTGCATGTTAATGCAGTTGGAGGTGGTTTTTTTGGTTGGCTTTTTTTTTTTTTTTTTTTTTTCCCCTTTGGTTGCTTTCTTAATGCTAGACAAAACACTCTGGCATTTATTAATAGCATATTAAACCCATATAAATTGTGCCTATACAGAAATACAAATCTAATCCTGTCTATAAACTTCCTCCTATGTTTTCAAAAAGCTCGGGGGGAAATCAGTATTGCTGATCAAGATCAAACAGCCTGTTTCCCTGCTTACACTGTGAATCACAGAATCACAGAATGTTAGGGCTTGGAAGGCACCTCCAGAGATTATCCAGTCCAAGCTCCCTGCCAAAGCAGGATCACCTAGGGCAGATCGCACAGGAATGCATCCAGATGGATCTTGAAAGCAGAAGAGACACTGCAACCTCTCTGGGAAGCCTGTTCCAGTGCCATCTCACCCTTACAGCAAAGAAATCTTTCCTCTCGTTGAAGTGGAACTTCCTGTGTTCCAGTTTGTGTCCATTGTCCCTCACCCTGTTACAGGGCAGCACTGAAAAGAGGCTGCCCTCTTTTTCCTGCCACCCACCCTTCAGATACTTGGAAATATCAATGAAGCCCCCTCTCAGTCTTCTCTTCTCCAGACTGAACAGCCTCAGGTCTCTGAGTTTTTCATCGTAACAGGTGTTCCTGTCCCTTAAGGATCTTCATAGCCCTCCAGTGGACACTGGCCAGTATATCCCTGTCCCTCTTGAACTGGGGAGCCCAGAACTGGACACAATACTCCAGATGTGGTCTCACTAGGACAGAGTGAAGAAAACACTCTTGGCATCCCAGAGCAATGACCTGCTTAGCCAAACTATCTCGCAGCAATGAGAAATGAAGGCATTCACCCAAGGCCAGTTCCCAAAAGGAGGAACTGGGTAAGTTGGACCAGGATTTGGGCTAATGTAGTCTGGTGTCAGCTTGTGGGTTGCAGGGTCTACTCAGCTACAACTGAAACTTTAAATCAAGGTTCCATTTGTGTGCACTGATAGGCCAATCTTGAAACAGGACTTGAAACAGGACTCTTGAAACAGTATTTTCACATTCCTTCATTCTGTTTATTTGTTCTGGCACACAGCTTGATTTTAGCCCCATTAACCTCCTCTTGGCTACATCCTGCGTCTGGCACAGTTTAAACTGGCCATCCCCTGGGGCAAGAGTGTGTCGAGCCAGTAAGGCTCTGGAATTGTTCACTGTCTATTCAGTGCATTATGAACCATCAAGTTCAAAACACAAACAAGTCAGGGTGAAGCCACTCCAGGCACTGGTCACCTCAGGCATACTTTGCTCGTCCTCTTGATCAAACAGATGCAGACTCTAACAGCTCAAATGCAGATGTGGCATAACCTAATTAAAAGCTTCCTGAGTATCACATGAATGCCAAATAGAGCCTCAGACACGGGAAGGTAAAAGAAGACATGTAATAATTAACTGAATGGTTGATTGACTGCCAACACCACACCAACACCAAGGATTAGCTATCGGAACACTAATGAAACATAGATACACAGGACTAAAAATGTTAGTTACATTAATAGCTTCATCTGATGGCAGTAACTAGATACTTCCTCTTCATGTCTTTTCAGGCCTCTCTTTTTAGTTTCATACTAAGTAAATCACAGTACCTGCACAGGTCACCAGCATAAGACAGATATTGAACTGCTGGAGTGGGTCCAGAGGAGGATCATGAAAATGATGAGAGGGCTGGACATCCTCCCATGTAAGGACAGGCTGCAAGAGTTTTTGCTGTTCAGCCTGGAGAAAAGAAGGGTCTGGAAAGACCTTATAATGGTGTTCCAGTACCTTCAAAATGCCTACAAGAAAGCCAGGAAGAGACTTTTTACAAGGGCTTGTAGTGATAGAATGACAGGGAAAGGACTGAAGCTTGAGGAGAGCCCATTTAGACTGGAAATTAGAAAGAAATTCTCTACAGTTAAGGTGGTTAGACACTGGCACAGGTTGCCCAGGGAGGTTGTGGATGCCCTCTCCCTGGAGGTATTCAAGGCCAGGTTAGATGAGGCCTTGAGCAACCTGGGCTAGTGGAAGGTGTCTAGGCAGGAGTGGAACTAGATGATCTATCTCCATGGTCCCTTCCAACCCAAACCATTCTATGAATCAGAAGCAGATTCCACCATTAACTATTGAAAGCAATATTTGTTGAACTTAGAGCTGGTTGTGCTTCAGAATAGTTCTAAAAGACTTGGGATAGGTATTTTTTAATTAAAAGAGTTTGCTTTTTGTGGGAATATGCTGATGATGAAAACTAGAACAACTGGGGGGGAAAATAAACCCCACCAAAAAACCACCCCATACCGCTTTATAGAAGAAACAAAGTTCTCATGCCAGATTCCAGCATGCTTTCTGCAGGACACAGAGGCTGGCACTTTATGTCTTCATTCTCCTCTGTGAGCTGCACCATGAAATATTTCTTGCTAATGGAACAGTACCTTATGAATTCAGGCATTTCTCATCTCATATAGCCTACATTCCCCTTTCAAATGGTTTAAACTACTGCTGGAGGAGTCAAGCTGGAACTGAGCTGTAGTCAAATAAAGGTTAGTGTCTTTCTGTTAGGAAGGAATAGCAACAGGGAAGTATGAAACATATATCATCACAAGTAGACAGATTTAAGTCTGACATTCTGTAAGGGCTCTTTTCCTACTAGGAATTTGAATGAGGAACATGTAGAAAACCAAAAAGTCACACAGGAAGTTGCCATGATCTACTAAATGTCTCTAAGCAGCATTAGCACACACGTGAGGTGCCACAGGGCAAATCAACCTATGCATTTGTAGTGCCAGCTAAAATAATAACTGCCCTATGTGCACCTTCACAATCCACATAATAACTGATGTTACCTATGCTGTGGAGGGAAGCTTCTGACAAGATCCCAACTCCAGATGTCTGTCAGGGTCATGTCCAGACTCCAGTCCCTCTTTCATGCCTTTCTTCCATGAGAAGGAAGCTGGAAAAATGGATTGGTGCAAGTGCAGCATGCTCCAGCCTGGCCCCTGAACATCCTCGTTTGGGAAATCGGGAGATCACTTTCTGACGTAGCCTAGTGAACCAAATTCTGATACTCTTATTCTTGCCCTGATTACGTGCTCTGTGTTCAGACTTCTCTCCCATGTACAAGTCTTTTACTTTGTGTAGTAAAAGCTGTCTCTAGAGAACGTGGTTCAAATCCCAGGTCCCCAGACAGCTGCAGATGAGCTGTGTTGCACTGCGTGATTTCATTAAAATTTTCAGGATCACAGCACTAGAAATAAAAATATCTGTAAATGGTCAGGGAGATTAACCTTTAGGGTCTTTTGCTGCCTTTTATAGGAGCTTGGCTAGATCGTGTTTACTTTACCAGATTTCCCAGCAGAAAACCAGCAGGAGCCAGAAGTAAGCAAAATGCTGCTGTTCAGCTGATTTGTGTTGTCTTGTATCAGCATAAGGCTGGGGATTCACAAATTCCCACTGGCCACTGACTCTTTCCTCTCAAGAAACATAGAAAAAAACCCCTCCAAACAAACAACAACAACAAAAAAACCCCACACTAAAAATCCAGAAACAAACTAACTAACAAAATGCAACCATAGAATCAGCTGGGCTGGAAGAGACTTCCAAAATCACCCAGTCCAACCTAGCATCCAGCCCTAGCCAATCAACCAGACCACGGCCCTAAGTGCTCCATCTAGGCTTTGCTTGAACTCCTTCACAGATGGATACTCCACCACCTCCCTGGGCAGCCCATTCCAATGCCAATCACTCTCTCTGGGAAGAGCTTCCTCCTAACATCCAGCCTATACCTCCCCTGGCACAGCTTGAGGCTGTGTCCCCTCATTCTCTTGCTGGTTGCCTGGGAGAAGAGCCCAACCCCACCTGGCTACAACCTCCCTTCAGGTAGTTGTAGACAGCAGTGAGCTCTGCCCTGAGCCTCCTCTTCTGCAGGCTGCACACCCCCAGCTCCCTCAGCCTCTCCTCTTGGGGCTGTGCTCCAGGCCCCTCCCCAGCCTTGCAGCCCTTCTCTGGACACCTTCCAGCACCTCAACATCTCTCTTGAATTGAGGGGCCCAGAACTGGACACAGGGCTCAGGGTGTGGCCTGAGTAGTGCTGAGCACAGGGGCAGAATAACCTCCCTGCTCCTGCTGCCCACACTATTCCTGATCCAAGCCAGGATGCCATTGGCTCTGCTGCCCACCTGGGCACACTGCTGGCTCCTGTTCAGCTCCTATCTCCTAGCACCCCCAGGTCCCTCTCTGCCTGGCTGCTCTCAGCCACTCTGTCCCCAGCCTATAGCACTGCCTGGGGTTGTTGTGGCCAAAAGTGCAGAACCCTGCACTTAGCCTTGTTCAGTCTCATCCCATTGGCCTCTGCCCACCCATCCAGCCTGTTCCTCTGCAGGGCCCTCCTACTCTCCGACAGATCAATGTCATCTTGCACAGAAAACTGCCTACAGATTTTTTGGACTTGGTTACCAGCACTTCACTTGTCTTGCTGATTAAAATTGTGTCTGCTTTCTGCCCCCCTTCACTGACTGCTGACACTGTATCTAGTCAACACTCACAACCCAGGTCCCATGAAATTTTCTACCCTTGCTGCCTCCTCCCCAGTCATCTACCAGCACCTGCAACAGGAGGTTGTGTAATAACACTTGCCCAAGGAGCAACCTTCAAGGATGACAGTCATTGTCTGAACCACTTGGACACCCTGGGTTTGAGTAACAAGTAAAGTGGGTACAAAATTTCTGGGACTGCTTTTGCCCTCAATCTGTCATTCTTGAAAAATAATTATTTTTTTTTTTTTTAATTTAAAAAAAAAAAAAAAAGTGCAGAATACTCAGGGGAAGCTGAATTCTAATCCATTACCAAGGCATCAGGCATTCAACTGATACTGATGCAGGCATTCCTAAATAAAGGAAATGCTTGGAAGCCAGAAAAAGACATTTTTCCTTCCTGCTTTTTTTTTCACGCTCCTCATGCAGACCTATTGTGCTGAATGGCACAGATGAAAGTGGAACAGTCACTGGTTAGGTTTGCTGCAGCAAGAAAATGTTATAAAAAGTCTTTTGGGGTAGCCAGACACTGGAGTGGTCATTTCTAACCTGTCATTAATGGTCACAGTGCTGCTCCAAAGACCACTACAGGCAACTGAATGACTCTGACTGACTAATGGGAGTTGGAACAGCCCTGAATGCACTCATCCTCGCAAAGATTTCTGCTGGGAAATCAGAGTGGATGTACCTGGGAGTATCTAGACAGCTCAGAGTCACTGTGATGAGCAAAGTCCTGCAGCTTAGGAGCTATTTTCAGTTTTATTGAAGGACAGATCTTAAGGTAAAGATAATGTGAGGTTCTTTTAATTCATATTCTGTTTGGAGAACGTTTTCAATGATGTTTTTTGTCCTTTTCCTCCTCACACTGTTTTCTTTCCTTCTATCATAGGGTCGAAGGACACCAAAGATTGGTAGAAAACAGCTCATCATAAGATACTTGGTAGAAGGTTAAGAGCTGACAAAAGTGCAGCCATGACTGATGAATCCTTATGGACATTCCTCACCTTGCCCATTTGCATGCAGCAGTCACCAATGTCACAATACCCTTAACATGCTTTACTGCTTGTGCTTGCTCTTGACCAACCAGCATCTGTCTCTTGCAGGCAGCTGCCGTAACAGAAATCTATGGAGTCGGAGATGCTGCTCATTTAGATTTCCTTATTTAGCAGCCGAGTCTCATGCCTCTGCCATTTCTCCTGGCACATCTTGTTTTTGAAAAGAGTCCTAATGACTCTCAGTCATTTAGTTTAACAAAGAGTAGAGTAGACATGAAAGGTCCATACCTGAGTTAACTTCTAGCACCTGTCTCTGTCAAGCTTCTCATCTGAATTATGCAGATGCTTTCGAGAGCCCAAATTCTGCTGGGTTGTTTGTTTTTGTGGTGTTTGGGGGTTTTTTGGGTTTTGTTTGTTTGGTTTTTGGTGTGGTTTTTTTTTTCAGAACAAAAAAAGTCACTAAATAAGTGAATATTACATTTCAGCATCATATTCAGTGCGTGGTTATAAGCACAGCTCCTTCAATAGCGCTGCCAGTTGCAAATCTTCCGTGACACTTCCCAACATTATTTCTCCCCAAATTAGTTTAATTCTGAATTTACAGCTGCAGGCACAAAGATGGGAATGCCTTGTGAGGATTTCTTCTGTCCTCAGTTAATTAGCATGTGGAAAGACTGTCATCCCTGGAGCATGGATGGCTGGTGTCTGGAAGGCAATCAGATTTGCTAAACAAGTCCAGCTGCAGATGGGCCAGATTAATTTTTCTTTAAAGTTCAAATAGGGGGGGGAAAAATACACGAGTCAAGGAGATGCTGTATTTACAGATGGCCCAAATATGAATATCCACAGTGCTCCCAATAAAGTTGCTATGGAACACACAGGTCACTCAGGGGTGACAGCATTTTATTGCCTTTAAACTGCATTAATATCTACTGGCAGCATTATCAACGGGCTCTCAGCCATTCGTACTGTGAAAATATCACCAGGTAAAAGCAGAATGCAAGTATTACAGAATCTCTTTTCTAGACTCAGGAAAATAATGCAGTAGTGCCCAAGGAACATGCCTAACACCACCCCTGCCCTGGGGTTAGAAAATTCTGTACCACAGCATAGAACAGAAGGAAAGATATGTGATGTTGACGGTGGAATTATCCAAGCCTGGCCTGGAGACTATACACAACCAGGTCAGATCCTTGCTGTGCCAGGGTTGTGCTCAAACCTCCTTGACAGTAGGGCTGGAGCTAGAGGGAGTCTCAGGTCCTGAACGTCTCCCTCAGGGCTTCCCTCTCAGCTGCTCACTGAGTTCTCCTCCCAGGCAATAAGCAAAGAAGTTTGTTGCAGGAGGTGGGCAGAGACTTCTAGAGCTATGGGTACCTGAGCAAGGCTCAAATGCCCTGTTAGAAATACAGCTAAAAGAAGCTCCACTAACTTGGCTCTGTCTTCCCACAAAGAGCACCAAGAGCCAACCTCTGACTAATTCAGCACAACAGCAAGAGACCAGAGCTGTTTATTGGGGTACTTAGTTGGATCTTAGCCTACAAACAAAGTCTGAGAAATGCCTATTGGTATAAGCAAAGCTGCTCATGAAGCCCTTGTTACCTGCTGCACTGTCCTTATGCTCATGGGTACTGCCTAGTAGGATAGAGGACAGGAACAGGAGAGACAGATGATTTGCTTCTACACTGCCTTTGGTCTACCTGTGGCTCCAACCAAGTTGCTTTGCTCAAACACTTCCAATTTTTTGTTTGTTTGTTTTTGTTTTTGTTGCTTTTTTTTCCCCCCACATTCACACATCACTGCTATGAAGGACATACCTACACTACAAATATGAGCAATGCTTAAGTGCTACCACAAAGACTTCAGCAGCAAGGAACAAAAGTCCTAAAATATATATANCTTGGGCACAACAGATGTGCTGTGGATTATGTGCAAAATTCAATGGTTCCTTTGGTAAAGGGAGGAAAGAATTACTAACATTATAGCACTGACTCTCCTCTAGTTTACACCAGTCCTACGAGTCCTTGAGTTCAGCAGAGCTGTTTCTGATTTACATCATTTAAGTAAGGGAAAAATAACAAAATTCTGTGTCTCCAGAAGCAATCCAACCACGGTATTGGATAATCACCTCCAATTTCTATGGCAACAAGAAGGAAATTGCTGGGCCTACTGTCCGGGCATTTTCACTCCAGGCATATGAGAGTGTTATGTCAGAGACAGGGAGAGAAAGAGTATTTAACACATAATCAATTAAATTTCACCTTTGATCCAGTCACTTGTTTAGAAACATTATCTTGGCATCAGTGAATGATTTTTCTCAGGGGTTGACAAGGTGCCTGTTTATTTTGTGTAAGGAATGATTAAGTTAGACATTCCTTCTCTTCCTGTGAACCACTGATGAAAAATGGATGTGGTGTTGACCTGGCCCATTTAGCAATGCTCCTGGGTCTCTGTGCCTCTGCTCTTCAAGAACCCTTAGCCTCGGAGAGCATCGTTCTCACGCCTGACCTGGCAAAACGTTTTTGTTGGGCGTAACACCACATTTCGCTTGGCCCCCACCTGAATGCTTAAAGAAAGAGCAGGAGGAGAGGTGTGAGGCTTTCACCACAACCTTTAATAGCTCACGTGAGGGAAGAAATGCATTCTCTCCTCTCCCTACTGTAAGGGCACCAGTGCTGTGCTGTCCCTTCTTGTCTCCCCTCAGCACCTCAGTAAGAGTCAGCAAAAGACTGCAGATAAGCAGTGGATAAACTATTAACCCAGATGCCACTTCTTGTCATATAGAGGAAACAGGAAACAACTTCCTCAAAGTGCAGCATGAGAGATTGTCTCTTCTGAGATCACTCAGGCCTACAGCATGCTCAGACCTATGCCTTAGCTGGAAAGCTCTGTTAAACAGGGTCGATGCTCACCATGATGACTGATGTGGGTCAAAAATCTCCTGATGTGTCAGGCTCACAATATCGATTAGGCTCTAATGCAGCAGGAATTTAAGGGCTGATTGACATCAGCCCAGGCTGCTGTGTGCCTCAACGTTTAATCAGCATAGGATGAATTTACATACAGCACACAGAACTACATCTTCCTATTGGACAAACAGCAAATTTCATAGCATATGGAACTGAAATGGTAGCTTGTCTGTGTTGACAAGAAAAAAAAGATGTGGAAATATCCAGATCTTTTCACAGATCACAAAATGGAATAATTAAAGTTCAAGCCCAGAGTCCTGTTGGCATGATGGAGCATTACTCTCTTACTGTAAAGAGAAAAGACTCTCTCGTGATAAGAAGCAATCAATAAATGTGGCTTAATAGGGCTGCATTTGGTAATATTCTCTTTCAAAATTGCATACTGGTAAAAGCAAAGTCAGTAGTTTAAACAGCTACTTTACAACCTTGGTTTACGCAAAACCTAAGATGCAGCATTTTCTGGCACATCTCCTGCATCTTGTTTTGCTGCATAGCATCACCTGGATTGTGCAGGATCAGACTAATTAGAAGAAGCAGTGTGGAATTCATAGCCTGTCAGACCCAGAAATGGATGTTAGAAACTTTGCTTTTTGTGGCCATGCAATCAAGAGGAACCAATACAAAACCCCCAAGGGCTCTAACCCCCCCAAGAATAACACTGCAATGGAATACATTGCACTTATCACTACTAGCACCTATCCTTCCATATATGGTTTTAGGCATCTTAATTACAGGATATAAATTACCTTTGTTTAAACTTGCAGTGCTTTACTAAAGATTTTCAATACATCCTAATAATGCTGCTGAAAATATTGATGGGCTGATGTTGAGACAGAGCAAGTATCTCCTAGGCCCAGTTTTTATCCTAATAAGGATGCAGCAACATGTAGTTTCCCAATTATATATTACTGCCTGCTAAATGAGCTCTGCTTCTCTTAGCCCAGAATGTCCACTGGTCTAAATCAGAGGACTTAGAAATGACTCTGAAATGACACCTACACAAGAGCTGCAGCAATGCACCCATTTCCAGACTCAGGATTTCTCCAAATTATAAATCTTCTGCCCACTAGCAATGCCCTGGAGCAGAAGGAGCTGTGAGATGATTAAAGTGAATAAATAAAGTGAACAAGCCAACATACATTTCATTCTAAATAATAATCAGGCAGCAGGGTCTGATGAAGTGAGCTGAATATGTGCCTGGGAGTCAGAAATTCTTGTGATTTAATTGCAGTCTCCTTGGACAGTTCCCTCTACCTCTTTGCCTTGCTTTCCTATTTCTCATTTTTATTTATTTACCCTAGTTAGGTTCTTGTTTGTAAATTATTTTGAAGGTATAACAACAATTCAACACAGGTCCAGTACTCTTCTGGAAGCTCTGTAAAGTATTCACAGGATCAGAGGATTTTAGGGGCTGGAAGAGACCTTCATAGTTTGAGTCCAAACCCCCTGTCAGAGCAGGACTACAGAATCTAGCTCAGGTTGCACAGGAATCTAGCTCAGGTCACACAGGATCCAGCTAAGGTCATACAGGAATCTAGCTCAGGTCACACAGGATCCAGCTAAGGTCATACAGGAATCTAGCTCAGGTCACACATGATCCAGCTCAGGTCATACAGGAATCTAGCTCAGGTCACACATGATCCAGCTCAGGTCATACAGGAATCTAGCTCAGGTCACATATGTACCTGTTTTGCTTCTGGTGCAACTTCTTTCATCTGTATGTTCCCTCAATGTGCATCTATGCTGTAGCAAAACCTACACACACCAAGAGAGTGCTCTGCTTCACGGCTCTGGTGCAGCTGCACTGGTGACAACACACTTCAAATGGTTTTTGAGAGGTTTGGGCCTCTCAAGATGCTGAAGCATATCCAAAGAAGGGTAACAAAGGTGGTGAAAGGGCTCTAGAACACAAGTCTTATGAGGAGCTGGGGTTGTTTAGTCTGGAGAAAGAGAGGTTCAGGGGAGACCTTATTGCTCTTTACAACTACCTGAAAGGAAGTCATAGAAAGATGCGAGCCAGTTTCTTCTCCTAAGTAACAAACAATAGGATAAGAGGACACAGCCTCAAGTTGCATCAGCACAGATTTAGGTTGGATAATGGGAAAACTTTCTTCACCAAAATGGTTACCAAGCACTGGAACAGGCCGACCAGGGAAGTGGTGGAGTCACCGTCCCTGAAGGTATTTAAAAGCTTTGGAGATGTGGTGCTTGGGGACATGGTTCAGTGGTGACATAGCAGTGCTGGGTTAGCAGTTGAACTTGATCACCTTGAAGATTTCTTCAACCAAAACCATTCTGTGGTATCATGCACAGCACCTGGACTATGCTGGCAGTCACTGTCAAATTGTAAAATTCTTCTTGGAGAGCCCTTGAACAGTACTACCTGGGGATGCTGAGGGAAAGGAGGTTGGTTACAGATTGCTGCTATTTTCCTTACCAGCTGTACAGAAATTATTAGATCTAACCAGCCTCAGATTGCAGGCTGTAATTCAGACACTTGCAGCCTTCATGAAGGGAAGGAACTCACTGTGAAGCTGTAACAACCACAACATTCAAACATGTGGAGCTCTGGTGCTGAACGAGATGCACAGAACCACATTTTCTTGATGTATTCTGAGACAGATCTGAGGTCAAGATTTTCAAAACTGCCCACTGAAACAGCGCCTTCAGCACCTATTTAAATAATTTCCTTTTCAGAATTGTCCAGTTTTCAATACCTCTGACTGATTCCAAGGAATATGAAACAAAATACAGATGCCCTGAAGCCATGAAAGAATCACAATGCTCTCTATGGGTCAGACAGAATGTGGATTTACACAACCAATTTGCAAATATTCAACTTCATTGTGCAATGCCATGAAAATGAGCACGTTTAAGGTGTTTCTATTTCAGCTACTTATTGCTTACTCCACAGGGTATCCAAGAGCATGATCTGTAAATGCCAAATGATAATACATTTCCTCATCCATAAGACAAGAGAAAGATCTTTGAAGAACATCATTATCGTGCTGCACTTTGGATGCCTTTCTGAGCACCTGAGCATAAGAGAAGCTCATAATAGGTGAACTTTATCAGACTCTGAAAAGCCTTCTCCCTTTATTTTAGTCAGCACAAGAAATGCACAGATTTACTAAAATAAATGAAAGAGAGAAATCCAATCTCATCACTTTTTTTTGTTATTAGCAGCTGAACAAATCCCATGCAAGCAAGTTTAGCAGAGTCCACATTGCTTGCACACGTCTGTCTCTCTGCTGACAACGCTCCAACTGTTTCACTCATGTGGTGACTTGGAATTTACTTGCATTTCAAATTGCTTTTGGACAAATAAGACCCTGGAGCAAGAAGAGATTCTCTGGTGTATGGCTCCTCACTGTCAGTTTGATACAACAAAGACCGAGCACGCTGAGGCTGAGCCTGCAAAGTGCTTGACATAAAAAATGTGTTTTACTTAGCACATCAGAGGAGCAAGCCCCATTCACAGTCACCTTCTGCAGCAATGACGACTGCTAGCTCTTACCTACCCTGCAAGAGAGCATTTCCCACTGAAACCAATGCTAGTTCCACTTCCCCTACAGGTACCAGGAGTGGAAGGTCAAAATCTATGAATAGCACAGGCAGTAACATCCTCTTGAAGGCTGTGAGTTTCAAATCAGTGGTAGCCTTAATACTTGTGTCTTAGTCTTACAGGCAAAGAGTCTGACCCCTGGAACACGATCACACAAGCAGCCCTACTCGCTATAAATGAGCTCCTCCCTAACTGAGTACCACCAAGTCAGCTTGAAAGTGTCAGCACAAAGGGGTCCTACGCCTTTTTTCCCCCCATTACTGAGAAAGTTTACTACAGCATCTAAGTACACACAAATGTGAAGGAAAGATCACCCTCTGCAGTCCAGCTCAGATTTTAAGAAGTGATCTGATTAATTTTTCATATTTTTTTTAACATAGTCATCATCTGACAAGCTTTGTTTGCTTTCTGTTGCCACATACTTTCCTTTGGCTGGCAGCATCCTGTGGCCCGGCATACTGAGAGCCAGAATGTAGAATAACTCCTGAAAAGACCTCACAAACTGCATTTCTAACCAAGCCAGTGCCAGATATCCTGCATGCTAGCTTTCTAGAGCACTGTCTTGATCCTATTGCCATTTCAACACCTCCAAAAGCTTTAATCCAGCTGCCAGAAATTAAACAGAAGCAACTTTCATTCCAGCATAAAGCCAGATTCTTATGAGCCAATGCCACTATGCATCCATACATGTGCATGAGTCAACATTTCCTCATCAATATTGTTATAATCCTTCATATCACAAAGAATGCTGACTACCCAAATTCTAAAACCTTCACTTACATCCCATCCTTAATTTGCTGGTGCTACTGAGCAATGTAATTATCCAACAACAAAAACTGGCTTGCTTTCTTTGAAAACTGAGTGGGGTGAGAAATCACTGGGAAAAAAAATAAATCAGTAACTGCAGGCACACAATACAAACAAAACAAGACAGAAGCATATTTTTTTTTTTTAGCTGCATTAGTATACTTGGAAAGAATAAAATACCCCTGACCTGGCTTTTGCCTCTTGTTGGTACAGCAAGTTATTGAAACATTAGATGTCTTGACAGCTCCCTGTAAAGGGAAGCCTTTAACCTTTCAAGTGTTCTTTCTTATATCTATTCTTGACCTCACGCAGGACACCAGGACCAAGTCAGTCCCTACTCTTTCAAAAAAAAAAACAAACCAAACATTTCCTAGAATTAAATGTGTAGAACTCTTCTTACCCATCCACTTTGAGAATCAAAGAATCATTCCTCAGGCAGCTATTTATTTGCAGATTCTGGAACGTTTTAACAGAGCATAACTACGAAAGCCACAAATGGGAGCAAACTTAGATAAAAGAAAGTTAGGAAGGTTCCTTTGCTCAGTCAAAACAAAAAAAGTTCTGAATTGTAAATTAATATGAGCTGAGTGCTCTTCGAAGTCTGCAAGCTCTTTATTTCTCCACAAAAAAAAAAAAAAAGAGGAAGGAATAAAATGTTCATTTCAGTCTGCGTTGCTTAGCTGAAACTATAATTGTAGAAAGCAAATGTCACTCCCAGAAGCTTTAAAAGGTGGGGAAAGGGCAGGCACATTAAAAGTGCAGAACAACAAAGTTAGCTTAATTTCTCCAAATTCTGGCTTTCATTTAAGAGAGAATAAGTCCAAAACTCCCTCTTTTTTTTCCTCCTCTTTTTAAATTTTTCCCCCATTTATTGCATTTTAATTACTTGTTGCATGTTTGCACTCGATCAAAAGCTTTCAGCCTCTAGACAAAAAAAAAAAAAGAAAAGAAATCATTTAAATTTGAATTCATTCTTTTCCTCCTTTTACAAACTTTTCTCCTGAATCATGTGGTTAAATTATCATGAGCTCATATTCAAGAGAGTGAAGAATGGTATCATCCTTGTGAGCCAAACTGAATGACTGCCCATGGAATCATGGAACGGTTTGGGCCTGAAAAGACCTTTTAATCCCTATGCAGTAAGCAGAGACTTGTTTGACTAGATGAGGCTGCTCAGAGCTCTGTCCAGCTTGGTCTTGAATGGTGTGATGGTTTGGGAGTTACCTTTTTGAATTCACCCAGACCAGACTCAGCAGGCTGGAAGTTGAGGAATGAAGCTTTATGTTCACAGCTTAGCACAATATACAAGCAGATATTTACAATATATTACAAATATTTGCAGCTATATACAGAAATATACAAGTTAAAAGTAATGCAGAAACACAATACCCCTCCCAGAAATCAGATTCCCCAAGAGGGTTTCCCAACCACCCTTCCACCTTCTTTCAGTGCCCCTTTCTTATCTCAGCATCTGCCTTATGTGCAAGGTGAATTGGAAAGATTGGCAAGGGTGGTTAGAAGCAGAATTGATTAATTGGGTTACAGAGAATTGATTAATTGGGTTACAGAGAATTGATTAATTGGGTTTGAGGGATGCAGCTAGAAGCCAGGGAGAGAGACAGACACCAACAGACTCCACAGACAGATCCCAGACTGTCTTATCTATGCTTATGTCCTTGCTTTTATACATCTCAGCAAACCTATGAGTGAAGTAGATATCACTATTTTTTTTTTTTCATAGCAAATAATCTATTTTTTTCCTCATTAAAATATTCCAAACCAGCACAACAGGGACTGGGCATCTACTTCTCTGGACAGCCTGTACCAAAGTTTTACCATGCTCAGTGAACTTTTTTCCTTCTATCTAGCTTGAACCTCCCCTCTTTTAGTTTAAAACCATCACGCCTTTTGCTGTCACAACAGGACCCCCAGCTCAGGGATTTTGCTGCAGCTAACCAAAGCTCCAGCACCTGATAGCAATGGCAGGGTCATGAATGTGGACACTACTGCTGCCTCCAGCCTATGGTGCTGAACTGCTGCTCCAAAATGTGCCTTTCTGCGAGATCCCCTTTGTAGCTCAAGCACTCTGCTTTGGCCGATTCATCGCCTAGCCTCTTCTCAAGGGTTTAACACCCCTGCCTGAAGCAATCAGACAAAAATCAAGGGAAAAACACAGCAAGGTGAACCAGCCCTTGTGGGAAGCAGGAGAGGCACCCCAGTGGCCAACTTTTTGTTTGACTTTCATTAGCGCTTCATTTGCTGATTATATTTGCAGAGAAAAAGGCACTGAATTCACCCCGGTCAGGATCAGTCTTTTGAGATGCACCCTTTGGCCCATGAAGAGAAACTCAGAGGATGAAAACAGTTGAGGGGAAAATTCTTGTGTTTTCTCAGGGAAAAGGGATACTTTTCAAATCAGAACTGCTTTTATAATTAATTTAGGAGACTTTTCCCCCCCGCCTTCCTCTTCCTCCCAACAGTAGCTAGTTGCTATTTTCACCACCTCCTAATTACTTAGTGCTGGTTTGTGGGAGGATTCGGCTTCACATGGCATCCCACACAAGTTGTCATTTTGTCAAGAATTCCTTCATTAACAAGCTGTCAATAGCCTGCCAACAGCCACCATTTGGTTTGTTAAGGGAATGGGGGCTCAGGAGTGAAGAGTTGGCTCTGTACCCTTTCCTTTTTTTAAAAAAAGAAATAAATAAATAAGGCAAGAGGCAGATGTCTGCCAGTCTGTTCCTTGTGACACATTGCAGCCTTTTCCCTTTTTTTTTT
>VWZI01007031.1:603776-614192 GCA_013396835.1 Psilopogon haemacephalus
TGGTGAGATATCTTATATAAAATTAAATAACCAGTCTAGTTTCAGTGGGTTTCAAGGTTTTCAAGACTTTCAGATCTATTTTCTTCTTTTGTAACTATGAGCGTTTGAGTGAACAAAACTGATTTTCTTTTTTTTTTTTTTGCCATCTTCTGAATCATCAGAGAGTTCAATAAGACTGGCAAGACAAAGCGACAAAAGGGAGAAAGACATTTTTGAAAACCCAGCCAACAATCCAATTTTCAAAAGTTGAGTCCCATAGCTGAAAGGAGTAAACATTTTAAAAAAGAGGAAAAAAATAGGAAAAAAGAGATAAAAAGCAAAAAAACCTCAGATGATATTCAGATTGTTAGTCTCAGCAACAGAAAAATAGACAAATATTCTGAATAATATACTCCAGTATGAATTTTTTAAAAGGGAGAAAGTTTTCTATTCCAAAACCTGAATATGAGACACTTAAGCATATAATATTTCTTTAAAATTAGTCTCTCCACGAACTCTAACACTGAACTTCCAAATTAAAACTTGCCCACACTTACCTCACAGTTGCATTGTTAAAGTATTCAGATATGCAACGCTCCAATAAAACAAGGAATTATGGCTTCCTGTCTATTAGCAGGGGAAATGATGACAGTAACAGTTGTGTGTGAATTAGGACTTCAAATTAGAAAAGTATGTATTGTAGCTGAGTTTTCAAAAGAGCTAATTATTAGCATGTTTCCTCCTTGGAGAACTATTTATACCTAAGATTTCTTCAGACAATTTGGCACATCAGTGCAATTCTGTTGAGAGCTGTTTCTTCATATACAAGGATAAACACAGGCTCGAGCACATCATTATTTGCTCTGTACTCCCAAATCCTTTTACAAACTGTGACTCTGACACGGCAGGGGGTTTGGAACTTGATAATCTTTAAGGTCCCTTCCAACTCGAGCTATCCTATAGTTTCTGTGAGTCACCACTGTGCTGTCAGTGACATTTTAGCACCCTAGGTAGAGTGAATTCTATGTATTTCCCTGATTATATTCATAGAATCATAGAATGGTTTAGGTTGGAAGAGACCTCAAAGCTCATCCAGTTCCAACCCCCCTGTGCCATAGGCAGGGACACCTCCCACTAGATCAGGACGCTCAAGACCTCATCCAGCCTGGCCTTAAACACATCCAGGGAGGGAGCAGCCACAACCTCCCTGAGCAACCTGTTCCAGTGCCTCACCTAGTTCTGACAGGCCTTGGTCATGCCAGACATGCTCACCTTGTTTCTGGTAATGCCGACGACACGCAGAAGTGAGGTTTTGTGCTGGAAGTGGATCTCATCTGCAAGGGTTTATGAAAACTCTGCAGTTCCACTATTGACTGTATGGCTACAGTGGTTAAATATAACAGCAGGCAGTTGGAAAACAAGACTTCTTAAACATACAATGAAAAACTCTGCTTCAGAGACTCTCCTAAGCATCCCACTGCATTTATTGTGGACAGCTGGTGCCGTCTAGAAAGCTGAAAAGTTAAAAGGCTTTGTCTGAATGGCATTTGGGTAGATAAAATTAGCTTTGTAAAGAGGAGACTGGCGGTGGTGGATTCACAGAGATAAAGCACTTGACAGAGAGCAAGCAAGAAGGCCTTGCTGAACAGTTGGAAGAAAGCAGTCTTTGCTTCTGCCTCTTTTCCCAGAGTGAATAGCCTCAAGCGAGGAGAATCCAGCTGACGATTTTCTCTTACCTTACAACCCCATTTTCTTAAATGAAGGTTTGATAAAGGCTTGCCTCAGTTTAGGTAGGAAATCTGTCTTGTCACCATTAGCAAACATCATTTGCTCTCCTAGGAAGGAGGAACAGTTCAAGAGAGACAGGGACCTGCTGGCAAGAGTCCAGCAGGGAGTCATGAGGATGACTGGGGGACTTGAGCATTTCCCCTACATAGAAAGACTGAGGAACCTGGGGCTGTTTAGTCTGGAGAAGAGAAGGCTAAGAGTGGATCTGATCAATGTCTACAAATACCTGAGGGGTGGGCATCAAGTGGCTGGGGTCAGTCTCTTTTTGACGGTCAGCAAGGAGCAACAGCCACAAATTTGAACAGAGAAGGTTTCATCTCAACATGAGGAGAAACTTCTTTACATTGAGGATGACAGAGCACTGGAACAGGCTGCCCAGAGAGGTTGTGGAGTCTCCTCCTCTGGAGATTTTCAAAACCCACCTGGATGCATTCCTGAGCAAACTACCTTAGATTATCTTGCTTTGGCACGCAGGTTGGACTGGGTGACCTCTGGAGGTCCATTCCAGCCTCTTAAAGTTCTGTGAAACACCTCCTCAGAAAGAGATGGGGTCAGGCCCCGCTGGTGAGGCTAAGACTAAAGCTTGGATGCACTAACAGGGCCCCCAGTCTGATGCTGGGAAGCTATTATGGAAAGGAAGAAACACGAGATCTGTGGAAATACAAAGGAAGGGAAGAAACAATAAAAGATACAAAGTAGGGATCACCCACATAGCTGTGATAGTAACAACTGACTGGAACAAAAGGAGAAGGTTTTGCTCCACTTTTGCTCCACTGTGTTCAAGCCAAAACCAGAAACAAAACAAACCAAAAAATCCCATAGGCATTTCCCGTTGGAGGGTTGGAGTTTTATTCCCAGCTCATTTGACACAGAGCACATAGCTAAAATTCGTTTCACTTTCAGCTATAACTTGACATAAATATGCAAAGGGCTGCTCTAAGATTGATGTGAGATATAAGAGGCCTTCACTTTAACAGCCCTGAGAGAGACACCAGCCTCAACTTGTGGTGACCTGTGGCACAGTGAGTTTACCATTAGCCCTGGTCACTTATCATCTCCTTTGCAGCAGGAGTTACTGTGGCTATAAGGACAGTGAACTATTTCTCCTTGCCTTGAGGGTTTTTTTGCCGTGTTAATATTTCATATCCTTTTTTTTTTTTTTTCTCCCCAAGAAATAAAAAGTTGCAGTTGGAAAAGCTTCTCTCTTGGATGAGGTGCAGCTGGTGGTGCCAAAAATAATAAGACTTTTAGATTAACAATATCTCTCAAAGAATGAATCAGGTGCCCATTATCTTCATTTAATAACCTCTGTGAGCAACTTCTGCTTATGAGAGGACATCATTCCCCTCTCTCTCTCCTTTTATTTTGGGGACTTTGAGTAGTCCAAGGATGTTCCCTTCAGATCACAAAGCAAATTTGCGAGCTAGAGATGCAGGAGTATTTGTTTAAAAAGTATATAATTGTAAGTGCCAGCTTTTCTATTAAGGGGAAAAAAAAAAAAAAAAAAAGGAAAGTGAGAAGCAGGCTATGAATGTTCATTTGCAAAGCCTCAAGCTGTGACTGTGGAGCTGTGAATCTCGTTCTGCTATTGTCAGAGCGCCGCGTTGGTAATTGGCGAGAATGGATGGGCAGCCACACACAAAGCAACAAAAGTTACCCCAGCAGCAGCAGCTAAATATACTTTGCTGCCTCTGCAGAGTGTGTAATCTGCTTTTGTTCTTCTTCCTCGGAGAGCTGCAGGACAGGTGATGAAGCATAAAGCTGGGGAATAAAGCAAAAAGAGCAACCCCGGTGCCTGAGAGCTGGGATCCAAGCTCTCTGCTTTGCCCTTCTCGCAGCTCTTGGGCAGGCTGCAGCGCGGCGAGAGGGGCAGGAGCGGCGGCAGCAGCATCCAGCCGCGGTTCGTTTGTTACTCAGCCAAGCCTCCTGGGACCACCACGTGTGCGGATGCTCTCAGTCACACAGTGCTGTCTGCAGCTGATGCTGCCCAGGGGAAATGGCATCACCAACTGGGAGAGGGAACGTGGAAGGAAGTTCTTAATAATATCCCGCGGTGCGGTACAATGTAAGGTGCCACGACCTGCGAGGTGATGGACTGGAGCTTGGGCTAACGGCAGCTATCTGGGGGTAGGGATTTCACCTCAGCAGCCACCCAGCTTGCAAAATGTCTGCTATAAATCCCTGTAATGTAGGAAAGGCTGCTGTGAGGAAAAAAAAAACGTACCCTCTTCTTTTTTTTTTTCCTTGCAACAGCTGTGAATCATTTGACATTTAGGCAATAGTGTAATAAAAATAATAAATAATAATTTAGCCAGAGCCTGGTGGATCCTTTAATAGATGCAGCAGTTGAGCTGCTGCTGTCCCTTGAGCATTTCTGAAATGTTATCAGAAAACACAGGTAAAAGAAGATCCCATTGGCACTTCTGAGTGTCCTCTAATGATTCCCTATCCAGGTAATTTGCTTAGACTCATCACCTTTACTATCATAAATCAAACCTTGATGTGATTTTAAGTCCCTTAGCTACCCACACAGAAAATACATTGCATTAGGCTGCTTTCTGGTGCATTTTATCCCTTTCTGTTCCAAGAAGTTTGGCAGAAGTCAAAGCAAGTTTTGAAACCCACAGGGAATTTCAAAGTGAGTTTATTTTGGACATTATAAAGGCTCAGTCGTGTCCTTTATTTTGGTGGAGAAAATTATTTACTATCTGAGACATGGGTTGTGCCCCTCTAGCTATGGTTGTGTAACAGTGAATTGGTTGAGGACTGCAAAGGGGGAAGCCATTGGTGGTAGGACCGTGACTGGGTGAGAACAAAGGCATCACAAGCATATCTAGGAATCTTCTGACCTAAAAGAGGGTGCTTCTAGAAGAAATAAGAAGCAGCAGCACTCAGACTATGAAAGAAGTTTCATTATGCAAGGAAATGTGCATATTCCAAACCCTGTGTAGTCCTGCACATGCCAAACTCAGGACTGGTTTAAGCTACCAGCAAACGAAAGCTACATATTCACACTCAAAAAAAAAAAAAGCCTGGTTTTGGTTCAAAACTGAAAGCCTGTATCTCAATTTTAACCCTTCCAAACTTTCTAATCTCACACAGCACAGAACTGAAACGTAGTTTTCCTGTGATCATTTTTCTTTTTGATGGTCCCTCAAACTAAAATTCCAGTGCAAATGGCTCGGGTTGTAAAGTGTTCCCCTCTGAACATCAGAACCACTTCTCTCAATGCTTTATTCTCACTCCCCAGACCTTGTGACAAGTAGTATTGGTGTGGTGTTATGGATAGTGATATAGAAGGAATCAGGACTCAGGAAAGAGGCCAAGAGATATTTTGAGAGCAATTGCAGGGAACAAGCAGAGATGCAGGGAGCTGTGCAAAAAAACCTACAGAGGCCCTAATGAAATGGATTGTCATGGGGAAAAGAGCAGAAATTGAAGTGATTGCTGTCAGCAGACTGGGAGGGATGTGAAAGAGAAGCAGCAGATGGTAAAAGCTGGGAAAGGTGCTGGATTTAAGGAAGAGAGGTGTGGCATGATCCTGACAGGGGAATATTTGCCTCAAAGAGAAGTGTCAGGATCAAACCAATTAATTACTAGAGGGGTCCTAAAACTCAGTTTTCTTAAGTGCAGTGAATGTCAGAATACTGTGAAAGACTTTCATTTCCAAACTGTTTGATTCAACAGCCTGCATTTTGTTCGTAAGGTGAAGCTGTTGCCTGAGGCTGAAAGGCAAGGGGATCTATGGAAAAAAAATAAAAGGGACATTTACCTTCACTCATCTTATCTGCAGACGAATGAACCAGATGGAGCTTAGCAGAGAAAGATGTCAAGGAACAGTTTCTTCTAAGAGAAAGTGGAAACAGCATCCTCAGTGAGCTTTGCTTTCCAAAAAGGACACCTGTCCAGGCCAGAGGGGTCCTGTGAGGATAGCAGCAAATGAGGCAGAGGTATGATGGGTAAGGGAGAGTGAGAGAGACATTAACAGATGTTTTCCAGGCCTGAGAAAGAAAGCTTGAGCAGATGTGCTGCTCTCTGCCTGACAAGGATGTTGCAGGAAAGGAGCTCCAACCCAAATGAAGATCTTAAAGGCCTTTTCAACCTAAATGATTCTGTGAGATACTCATCCAGCTAACCAAGAAATGCTGGTTTTAGAAAGACTGTGTTGCTTTGCAAAAATGATTGTTGTCTGCTTCCCATGGAGCAGAGATCTCATTTCAGAACAGCTGTAAGCAGCTCTAAGAGGGTGTGCAAAGGGGCAAGCAGAAAAGGGAGCCCAGGAGCAGTCTGTACTCATGGTTGCTGCCCTAAAAGCCCAGCCCTGGGGGTTGAGCAAGCCCAGCTCCATCTGAAATAACAGCCATGTTTGAGCACTTGGGAGTTTATGCCTCTGAGTTGAGCTTTCTTGAGTGTCCAGACTAGGGAGCTGCTCTAAGTACATGATGTCTCCTCTCCACCCCATACACCTGAGCACATCTAGGGTGTTCAGCATGACCCAAGCAGCTTGAAGGGCTCCCAACTAATCCTGCTTAAAACATACTAGCCTTATTCCATGCAGGCTTCTATGTCCCACAGGCTCCATCTAGGTTTGTGTATCCTGCATAGAGCAGCCATCCCTCATTCCTCCTCTCCAAAAGTCTGGTTTAACCAATTAATGACCTCCTGGTAGCACTGTAAGTCTTGGTGGTGGCTTTAGAGGAGGCCCTGGGAATACAACCCATATTAACAACTCAGTCACTACTTCATCATTGTCCTTTACTTCCCCCTTTCCTCCCCACAAACCAAAGGTTCTTTCTTCAAGTCTTACAAGTTTGGTTTTCCAATAATCCTTCCTTCCTTGTTGCACCGAACTGATCCTCTGAGACAAACCCCTGAAGAGTTAAACCGCAATTATTGAACAGGCCAAGGCATGTGGATCTATATCTGAAGTAGTGTAGTCATGAAATACTTCTGCCTCAGATCCACAAGCACTGTGCAGTCTATTTTCAACAGTCTCCTGATAATTTTGTGCATTTCAGAGGGCAAAGGAAGGTTAGGCAGGCCTTTTGCAGACCATGCTGAGCAGCAGCAGCAGCAGCAGGTTATCTGACAGCCAGAAAAGGCTGCATCTCTTCAGCACTGATGTCTGCACACTGCAGAACACATCTCTTCTAAAGGAGAAACATTGGTAAGGGGATGCATATTGGGGGATATCACTGAAAGTCTTTGCTCCTTACTCCTTTGCATGTGTCTGTGAAAACTCCTGTTTGGAGATCTGTTTTGAGAACTGTATAGAGCACGACAAGGCAGAGGAGCTGACAGACAAGCACAGAGTAACACACTCCCTCTACCAACAGCTGCTCTGCCTGGAGCAGTACAGCCCCACTGTGATGCTTCACTGTCACACAGGTTAAGCTGGTTGGGTTGATTTACCTCAGACACCAAGCTGCACCAAAACCCACAGTAAAGCCACCACACATCTTGCCCCACATCACCCTGTGAGCAGTATCACAGTGCAAGGAAGCCAACCCATCACTTTCCACTTCACAGAATCACAGAGACATCCAGGTTGGAAAACCTCAGGATCACCAAGCCCAACCTATAACCCTACTCTACAAGATTCACCTTAAGCCATATCCCTAAGCACCACATCCAAACCAACCTTATATACATCCAGGTTGGTGACTGCACCACCTCCCTGGCCAGCTCATTCCAGCACCTGATCACTTTCTCCATGAAATCTTTTTCCTAATGTCCAATCTAAACCTACCCAGTCTCAGCTTGAGGCCATTCCCCCTTGTTCTGTCTCCAGTTACCTGTGAGAAGAGACCTTCAGATAGTTGTAGACAGCAATGAGGTCTTCCCTCAGCCTCCTCTTCCTCAAACTAAACAGCCCCAGCTCCCTCAGTCACTCCTCATAAGACTTATTCCTTTCCCTTTATTAAGGACACTGCATGCTGTTAGAAATGTTTCCTTGGTCATTTTTCTTTCATGTCACCATATTTTTTCAACCAAGGTTTTTTGTGGTTTTTTTTTTTTTCCTTCCCTTTAAGAAATTATACTACTGGCATTGCTTTGAGTTTCAGAAAAATGAAGCACACTGCAGAAAGTAGAAGCTGTTGGACTTGAGTGGCTGCAACTGCACACACGTAGAGACAGACCATTTCTCCTGGAAGCTTTTGCCATGTGTTGGATGGCAAAACACCACTGGTATGTTCCTTACCCAGACATGCCATGTCCCACTGTGCTCTAAGCACAATTAGGAAGAAGCATTATAATACAAGCTCCAGGAATTCGGGCCAGGATGAGTGAGCATTAATCCTTCCTAAGGAAAGGACCAAGATGAGATTTGGCTTCTACATTTCGTTCTAGCAGAGATGTAGCACAGCAGCTTCTATTTGGGAAGTGTGGCATGTTCCAGTCGATTGCCACTGACCTGCTAGCAGCACACATGTGCCCTGCACAAACATCCAGGGGAAAAATGGCACTTGGCACGAGCAGGCTGCATGTGCATCCACACAGGAACAAAGGGGTGGAAAAAGAGGCAGGACTGCAATTATACTTAGGATCAGGCATCAGGTGAATATTGAGACAAGATTATCTGTGCTATCTATCTCACTAGAACAATTTTCACCCCCTAAATTCACATGTCTAAATCCTCTAACCTAATGGCATTAAAAAAAAAGAGTTTCCTGTCTTGCAGAGCAGTGGCTGCATATGCCACCCGACCAGCAGATGCATTCTAGTTGCAGACACACTTCATCTTTTACACATTCTTTTACAGCTCTGAGACAGAAGACTCAGAGGTAGATTTTTGTGGTTCGGCAATTCTATTTTTTCTTCTTTTCACCTTTGGATCAGCCAAAGAATAAAGAGTTTCATTTCTAGTACCTCTCATTGCAATGAAAAGCTAAGTGCATTGGGCTCTTGGGCCCAATCCTGCAAATGGCTCTTAGAGAGCACCTCAGTTTATCTGCAGAGAGCCTTGTCTAAACCCAAGATAACAGCTTTACCAAAAGGGAGAGCTGGACACTGAGCAGCTCAGTGGATCCAGGAAATTATTTGTGCTAGGAACCTGCCATTTATAAAGCTTGACCTGCCCTAGCACAGCATCCTGTGTGAAATGATGAGGCTTGTGAAGGCTGTTAAATCTGTCTTCAAGGAATAGCACTGGAATCAATCCTTCCAGCTCTGCAATAACCAGACATGAAAGACTTAGTAGCTTAATAGCTTGCTTATGAGTCAGCCTGGGCTCCTATGCCCTGCACATGTGGCCTTGAGCTAGAGGCCTACAGGGACAAAAAACAGTTTTCCTTCAATTTTCTTTTCCTGCCCATCACAGAGTTTTCTGGAGAGGTTTCGAGAAACACAGCAGCAGGAGCAACAAGCAGAACAATTTTGGACTCACCTTTCTAGAAATGCCTCTCCCTGGTGCCCATACTCCTGCTTTGAGAGCAAACCCATGCTGGAACCATTGATGGATTCTTAGGTTTTATCAGGTGTCTGAGAGATCTGGGCATAAAATCCAGGACATGGCTGTGCATCAGGCAGTTTCATTTTCATCTCTCCAGCTTTCTGTTAGTGCAGCAGCTTCTTTCTTCTTCATTGCTTTAAGTGAAAAGAGAAACTCCTCAGCTATTTCTCTTGATATTTGGGTTTTAAAGATATTTTTTCTTAAACATCTTTTGCTACACATGCCTCTCTCTTCTGTTTTCTCTCCTTTCCCCCAATTATTTTGAAAAGAATTGCCGTGGCCACAGTAATTTAATATTTCTGGTATGTTGGGATTCCAGACTTTAAAATGTAAGTCTCAGATGCCAGCATGAGCTTCAGACAATGAAATCATCAGCTTGAAAGCAAGAGCTTAAGCTGTCCATCAGCAGCTATGTTTGCTACATGACAGAAGACATAGAGCCAGGCACAAAGCAGAGAACTGCTTATTTTTTAATGCAGGTAGTTACCACAACGACATTGAATACAAAATTAAGAGAGGGAATGAATAAAGTGTTCTTGTTGGAGCATTCTGATAGACCAGTGAAATAATTTCAGTGAAATACTTTCTGACCAAGAATACCGGAATGTGTTCAAGGTGCAAGAGCAGCCCAGCTCATGGCATGTAAATACATTGGAGATACTATTTCTGTGTGACAGATTGCCCAGGGAGGTTGTGGCTGCTCCATCCCTGGAGGTGTTCAAGGCCAGGTTGGATGAGGCCTTGAGCAAGCTGTTCTAGTGGGAGGTATCCCTGCCTACGGCACAGGGGGGTTGGAACTGGCTGAGCTTTGAGGTCCCTTCCAACCTAAACCATTTCTATGATTCTATGAAAGGAAAAAGTCACTTAAGGCAAAGTGGGTAGAGAGCAGCAGAATAAAAGGCGCATGTGCGGCTTAGCCACGTTTGGTAGCACGACCAACTCTTGTTGCTATGGAGCTTGATGTAACATGCCAGCAAAACAAGGCAAGGCAGTGCCAAGCTCCCAACTACTGCAGAGATTGCAGAGATGAGTGGCAGAAGTTTCTCTGCTAAATGAGGGGGTTGGAGGGACACAGGGCATTCGTCTCTATTTGTCAGTGAACTGTTTGCTTCGGTTGTTTGAAACCGCTGGATCTTTGGTGCACCTGACATAATGAACTCCGTCTGGACCAGCCATAATGAAGTCAACACAGCACA
>VWZI01007031.1:614246-644999 GCA_013396835.1 Psilopogon haemacephalus
AAGGAAAGTGGATAACAGAGTATTCCAAAGCCATAGATCATACCCTCTATGTCACGAAATTTCATGTCGGATTTCTTAAAACGTGGGTTAAAGATTCACATTTTCAAACTTCCTTCACACATTTAGAACAGATGAAGTAATTCTGGGGGCGGGGGGGGGGGGGNCTCTCTCTCTCTTGGCATTGTCTAACAAAACAAAGGATTTAAAAAAAAAACAAAACCCAAACTGCAAAAAGCAACACAGGAGACTGCCAGGAAAACAAAGAGAAAAGAAGTAAAAGGCTACTTAAGGAAAGTGGATAACAGAGTATTCCAAAGCCATAGATCATACTCTCTATGTCACGAAATTTCATGTTGGATTTCTTAAAACGTGGGTTAAAGATTCACATTTTCAAACTTCCTTCACACATTTAGAACAGATGAAGTAATTCTGGGGGCGGGGGGGGGGAATGTCTTCAAAGTGATACCATGATGAAGAATTTAACAAAACAAAGCTAAAAACAACAACAACAACAATACTACGGCCAAACAACTGTGGCAATCCCGCGACAGCAGGGGTACCATTGTCTGCAAACAAAATGTGATGTTAATGCAGAGCCAGTGTCAAGTATGCCCTGCTGGATGCCAGGAGGCTGGCAAGAAGTGGACTCAGATGCACTGAGGTTTGTGCAGAAAAGGGACTGGTACAAGCCCCCACGGCTGTTTTGTAGTCAGTGTTCATTTACTACATGTTAGCAAAAACACAGGAGCAGGTTCTACCTAGTTCCCTGTCTGACCTGAAAAATGTAGATTTGTTCTTACCCACATTTTCCTATATCAATGAACTTCTGATTTGGGGTGGGGTAGGTCAATGCCCTTATCAACAAGCACAAGGAATGTGGGTCAGCATCTCAGCAAACAGCACAGTGCTCTAATCTCTAGCCAGTCCTGCTCTAACAAAACCAGTAGGCTCACAGCTTCCAGTACTACATCCTGTGAGCCCAAGCCATGACACAATTTGCTAAACTCATACTTCTGCTGGCTGAGTGAATGTACCTAGAGCTGTCTACAACACAGAAAGGATCCTACCAGGAGTGCAATGCCATAGCTTCAAACAGATTTTGGTAACCTGCATCCCATCTACTGAGGTTCCACTGAGCCCTTTGGAGGGCTGAGTGTCTGGGGTGAAGCAGTTGCTGCTACAGAAGGGCAGCAGTTACTTGCTTATCAAAAGTAAAATTCACATTTTTTCCCTATATTTTCACCAGTGACTTAATCTTGCTCCTCTGCCCATTGTCTCTTCAGCCAGCAACTCTCCCAAGGTAAAAAAATGGCTTCACTGGAAGAAAGCAGAGAGCTACTGACAGCAAAGGTCTCTGTGCTCACTCCTGTTTACCAGGAAACATGGCAAGTAACACTTTGATTAATACCAAGGCTGAACTGGGACAGCTAAATATAACATCTTGATATGGAACAATGACAGAAATAAAACCAGATCTTGGAGCCCAACGTCTGCTAACAATAGTGATCAGATTAAGGAGGTGTATTTTCCTTATCAGTTTATCCAAGTGACTACTGAGTTAAATATACCTGTTGTTTTCTGACATCTGTGTGAGCTGTCATCTCAGGCATGTAATTTTCTTGGATTACCAGTTCAATATTCAGAGCTGCTTTACTCTGGTGTGTATCTGAATGCATGCCTGAATTCTAAGTAGGTAAACATTTAATTAAAAAAAAAAACAAAACAACAAAACCTCTCCACTATATAAGAAGCAGAATGACAGTAAACAGAAAACAAGAATCAAACCCCAGTGCTGTCCTCATAAATCTTCTCCAACTCTATAACGACCTGGTGGACAATCAATGATATGTGACACACATTTCACAGCTCAATCTAGTTCCCACTGAAGCAGTAGATTTTCACTCCCTCCACAACTTTGGTTCCCAATCTTCAGCAGCAACTCCTGTATTCCCCAAACCACACTGAAGTGTCCTTCCAGCTTCCTGCAGCACAGCCCAGAGGTCAGCAGTTCTATGACCCCCACAGAGATGCCTCCCACTGTCATGATCCAAACTACATTTTCACACGTGACTATGTTAAACTGCTATGGAAGTCACAGCCTGAAACCAAGCAAGATAAAGGAGGAATTGCAACTGTTGGGGCCACAAATGGAAGGGGAAAGGAAGACATTATTTGACACATTCAAGTATGCCTCTTTCTCTCAGACACACAATTAGTATCATATAATCAACTATGAATAACACTGACATGCACCCCTTGACTAATGCTTCCTCAGAAAAATCAGAAGATCTCCCATGGAGTGTTCACAGCCTCTGGTCTCACACACGGTCAAACTGCTTGACCTTTCTCCACACAAAAGAAGCCTCAGCTTCACAAGACCTACAAAACTATGCTGAGACCAGGATCGGCCCAGAGCTTACTGAAACAAAACTTTTATGCAAGGTGTGCTTAAAAAACATTAGCTGCCACTGGTGACAAAACCACAATAATATCTCTGTAATTGTCTGTAATATTTCTTGACTTGGGCACTTGCACTGCTGTCCTCGGTGGAAATTCAGCACCTTGCCACTGAAGCACACTAACTTAGGCAGCAACCACAAAACACAGGGAGAAAACAGCCTCATTGCTCCCAAGGCTGGGTCAAGTCACCACTTAAAGAAAACCACCACTGCATTACCAGGAGAGCAGACAGGACAAAACCTCTGCTCAAATTCGTAACAGAAAGAGCATCCTGGCCCTCTGGAAAGCACTCAGAGACAGCTCAGAAGGCTCTATTGTCACTCGGGCACATTTCAGAGTAGGAATTAATTAGCAGGAGGCCTGCAGAAAAGAACTGAAACCTTTGTGGGCAGCTTGCAGTGAGAAAGCCTTCCCACCATGGCTGAGGAAGTGGCTCAGAAACCAAAATGAGAGACACAGAACTGATGCAACATCCAACTCCCCCCCTCCAACACCAATCCATCAAGCCAGCCAGCCAGCAAATCCTGCTTTTAAATGTTATGGGTCACATACCATTATGTAATTAGTATTATGTCCTCTTATTCTAAACTGCACCCTGTTGTACACGCAAGTGACAGAGCATCTCTTCATGGAACGTGGAGTGGGAAAAAACACAGGAATAGAAGACACTGACTTGTGGACTGCCTGCCTGCTACCTGTTTACAGACTGATTAGCCAAACTGATTCACACTTTTATTTTTAATCCATTTATGTTTCCTGCTACCTTCATCCTCCTCCACATTCTTTCCTGCAGCTTTTTCTGTTTTTTAATAATTCACCAAACAGATGCAGAAGCTGATATTTCTCTGCCCACATTTCTCCTGCAAAACCCTTGCAACCTCATGCTTAATGAGAAGGTGTTTTAATAGAAGGATAGAGAGGTTAAATTGGCTAACAGAGAAAAAAAGAAGTGGATAAGAAAAAGAGCAGGTTTCCATGGAAACAGAGCCACATCCTATAATACTCTTGACTTTCTATATTTATTTATTAATTTTGCCTATATCTGTTTCTGAGCATTAGGTTTAAAAAAAAAAAAAAAAATGTCCAGGAATTCAGAGTTGAGACAAATCTGGATTTAAATAGGGGTCCAGACCTTCAGCTGCTATAAATCAGCTCAGCTTTAGCCCAGGTGCCCTGCAGAGAAATTAAGCGTATGAATACGAACCGTGACACGAGAGATTAGTCAGCAGACCTGCACCATAAAGAAGGTACCAGAAACTGTCACATGGGACAATGTGGAGGTAGTAGATAACTTCCCTCCCTTCAAGTGGTTCTTCAGAAACAATAGGTTTTATCTAGGTCCCCCACTTGTATAAGGAGGGTGAGGAAAGCTGCAGACCTCAGGCATTCAAGCAGAAGGACAGCAGATTGGTCTCGATAGCCACGTAAAAGATAGCACAGGATTAAGTTGGTTTACAGCTTTGTTGTCCATCCTAGCCCTAAAATTCTTTTGAAGAAGAAAAGATTGTGGTTTATTATTTTGAAGATGTTGTTGACTTGACTCATGAATCCATCATCTCCATACCTATTTCTCCCTAAGCATTTCATGGCATGATGTGATGTTTCAGGTTTGCCTGGCAGCTGGGGCAGCACTGAGTTGGGCAGATGCACTCAGAAGAGACCTTGGAACCTGCAGCACCAGCCCAATGAGCTCAGCAGGGTTTTAAATTTCCTGCTGCAGATATGAAATAAAAACATAATCCAGTTTTGCTAGAACTGAACATGGCCAAAATCTGACACCAGAACAGTTTCCCACCACCCACGTCTGAAGCCATGAAAACAGATCTCACACCCCATGTGGAGTGAGCTTTTACAGCTGAGCTTTTCTTTTCCCACTGAGCTCAAACTTAAGCCCAGATTTGCTGAGAAAGCTGATCTTTAGAACCTTTGAAGCCTAGCCTCAGATCTGCATCACCTATCTCTGGCCTGTCTCCTGGATTTGTGTGAACTTTTTGACCATCTAGAGGGACTAATGTAATGTAAGGGGCTCTGACCTTTAGGATGCACAGTGAGCAGGAATGTTTCTCTTCACATCCAGACTGGTCTATCTTTCTGTGCATGTAGAGTACAGCAAGATCAGGAGCCTATTTAGTTTTTTTTCACCCCCTTTAATTTGGAAGAACTTGGAGAGTAGCTTTCACCTGGAAAAGAAGATTTTTTTTTTTTTAATATATATATATATGAATCCTTTGACTTATCTCCTCACAAAGCAGGCAAACTGGTTTCTTGCAGCTCCATAAAACAGAAACATACAGCCAGGGAAGGATATACCTCCTTATGCTGTCACCTCAGAGCTCTGTTTTCTTAGCCACTCACTCTACTACAGTGATGGATGCTTGTCAAGGATGTTAGTGGTGCTGCAGGAAAGAAAGTATTTGGTGGGACCTGGCCACACTGCCCTTGCTGCCTGGAAAACCACCTCTCAGTACCCTGCATTTAAGCAAGCTCCTCGACAGATCTCAAGCACGTCCATTACAGCATTGCCTTCTGACAAGAAAGTGAAGCATCCCTAATGTGCAGCAAGGAAGGTGGTGTTCACCAGGGAGGTCAGAAGAATCCCTAAGAAGGAAGCTCAACAGGGGGGACACCTCAGCCTAGAAATCAAAGGGCTGGTAGGAGCGTCTGCAAAGCACCACCTCAGCCACACACAGGCAGGACTCCACTTTTTTTTTCTGGCCACTTCCTCTTTGTGATCAAAGGTAGCAAAGAATTCCCTTTAGCAGATGAGGCGTGTGAAGAGTTTCCTATTGACTGCCTGCCTCAGCTGCTGTCTCCTGTTCTGTGTTTCATCACTTCAGGAGGGAGAAAGGGAAACAAGGAGAGAGAAAAAAAATCCTGAGGAAATCCTACCCCTGTCATTCTCTCATTAAAACTTTGGCTTTTCATTATAAAACTGCATTCTTGTCTCTTAAAAGCAACAGCATTTAACAATAGCAATATTTCAAATAAATTATTAAAATGTTTCATCTCAAGTCACACAAAATGTTTCTGGGTGCACAAAGTAATATTGTTTGGGGTTTGTTTTATCAAATTCTTACTTGGTTTCTATTTTAGTTCAACTCTGGCCAGCAATTCCTTCCCAGTTTCCTGAAAAATTTCACCCAGCTCTAGTCTGTAACATTCTGCCACCAATGTCTCACAACAAGCCATGAGAACTTGCTGGAGTGTCCTAAGTGCTGTTCAAAGTCAAGGAACCATGGAAAGAAATAGGTTATTGGTGTCACCTGGGATTTGTTTTCCCTGCTTTTATTTGGCAGATTTCTCTGTCCATAGGCTCCCATCAATTATAATATTCTTTGCTGGCCAGTAGCTTAGTAGATGTGATTATATTCTTAGCAGCAACACCCTCCTAAATCCTGGCAAATATATTTTGCATGATGACACTTTTCATGTATATATTATTGTAGTGGTTTAACCCAGCAGGCAGCTAAACACCACACAGCTGCTCGCTCACTTCCCCAAGTAGGATGGGAGAGAGAATTGTTTGGAGGGAGGGAGGGGAATAAAATTTGTGTATTGAGATAATGGCATTTTAATAGGACAGAAAGGGAGAAGAATAATAATAGTAATAATGATAAAAGAATTAGAGTATACAAAACAAGTGATGCACAGTGCAATTGCTCACCACCTGCCAAATGATGCCCAGCCAGTTTCAAGGAGCAGAAGCTCCCAGCTACTTTCCTCCCTAGTTTATATGCTGAACATGACATCTTGTGGTATGGAATATCCATGTTCTGGCAGGCTTGGGTCAGCTGTTCCAGCTGTGCCCCTTTCCAGCTTCTTATGTCCTCCAGCCTGCTCGCTGGCAAGTTGAGAAGCTGAGCAGTCCTTGACTCAGTGTAAACACTGCTCAGCAGCTAAAACATCAGCACATTCTCAACATTATCCTTCCCCTAAATCCACAAGACAGCACTGTACCAGCTACCGGGAAGAAAATTAACTTCATTCCAGGACAATTTTCAAATGAGGATTCCTACAGCAACGAAGGAAGTAGAAGCAAAACTAATTATTGAGATGTTAGCAAGGGAAGTACCTTTTTTCTGTTATGGTAACAGATGCATCTGCTGTAATCCTCTTTGAAGCAACTGCTGTTTCTCAAATTCTGATCCAATCCTCTGAAGAATCTCTGTTGTAATGGTACTGCCTATCAGTCTTATAATTAATTCTTGTTTGGGTCAAATTAGTGGTTTGCCTCCTCTGAGCACTTAAGACCATTCCTCATGCATGTGCAGTTGCTGTTTTGGTGGGGAACAGACACGGTGAAGTTCTAGATGCCCAAACTGCTTTGGCTGATAACTGCATCAGTTATTGAGCAGCGAGTTCACAGACCCAGAAGGAGAAATTCACATAGCAAAGTCTACCCTAATATCTTCTTGACACTTTCACAGAGAACATGACAGAACAAGCAGGATTTCTGTGGCACAAGCTTGGAGGGTTATTTTACCCCTGTGGGACTAAGATGATTAGTCTGAAAACATTTGCCAAAAGCAATGTTTGCACCATGTTAGCCAAGCTTGGAAAAGGGCAGGTGACAGCTGCGTTGTCTTTGCCTCAATGTTAGGGTTAGTTGCTTTCAAGAGCTTTCAAGTACAGCATTTCCAGGAGGACACTTTACTTTTATACAGCCTGTTACATTACATTAACCTTGTCCTAATTAGCACTGTTTCAGCTTTCTGAGATATTGAGCAAGACATGAATGCGAGAAAAGCTCAAGGATATATGTGTGGGTTCTGATTGATTTGCAGCTATCTTCTGAGTCACTAAACATATGCAAAAGAACACATGAATCTTCTTGCTTCTGAGATAATTTCATTTCAGTTTCCACACAGTGACCTTTGGTCAGCATGTTGCATAGAAACTCTGCTACAGCATCAACACATTTTCTCTGTAATGTGAGTAGTTTTCTCTTGTTCTTTGTTTGAGGATCTATTTAGGCTTGATTTTGTTGGCCTGCTGGAAAGAAGAAAAAGAAAATGTTCTTTAGTGTGGGACTTGCTGCTATGCTCCTGAAAACACTACTTGCCTTGAATCTACTTTGCATCCTTCAGCAGTTCTTATTGATATCTCCTGGTAAACATTCAAAGATACATAAGTTCTGCAGGATTTCCTACCACTTCCCACAGTGCTGTCATCCAGACATAGTCCATTTGCTGTGACAAAGCTCTCTTACTCCCATTTATTCTCTGGAGCAGGCTCATCCTATCCAGATGGCAAGAGAACGACTTCAGCATCACTTGCAGTCTGTGCTATGCCTCAGCTGCCTCTTGCAGTTTTTATATGGACTCACTGAATCATGCTGGTGCCCAGAGGACAGATCTTATTGAGCACATCACTTTGCTCATGTCCATCTTCAGACAACAATTAGCATGATTAGCAAAAAAAATCACAAAGTGTTGTGTGTAAGTTCATTTCCTGAGACCTATCTCAGCTATTTCTCCTACCAGGATGGCAACCTGGTCATATCTCACTGGGGAAGGGTCATCACTTTCAAAAGCATCACTCCAGGTTGAAATTAACAGACACTCATTTCCTCAACTTTGTTGCTGTCAGTACATCATTGCCATCTCCTCACAGGACTTTCAGAGAGAAGTGAATTATATCTATTCAATTCTTGCAAGGTCAAGCCTTGTAAATCTACCCAACGGCTCTCAAGTGGTTCCAGTGAAGTTCAAAACCTGGTTGGTATTTCTGAATCCTAGAGAGCTACAGGTCTGCTAAAGGTACAAATTATTCATTTTCTTATGCCTATTGTGTCATACAATGCTTCACCACTCAACAGCTAAGTACCACCTACGGACAATCCCAGTTCAAGAACAAACCCATTTGTAGCACTTAAAACACATCTTCATCTCTCCCTTCACCAGTTATTAATCTCTTTTTTAGCAAGAACACTTCCATTTGAACAGAATATCTCCCATTTTTCTGATGCATGTGGACATTGGGAAGATTTCTTATAAGGATATGGCCTCCTTATGGAACAGAAGTTCAATTTATCACTTGTAAAAGGGACTCACAGAAGAGAATTCTGTCTCATCTCCCTGCCTAAGTGGTCCAAAATAATGTGGACCATGCCAAAGTCAGAAATAGAATATTCTGGCAGGTTCCACTACCAGCCTTTTCCAAGTAACCATGCTTACAGGTGCTAGATTTACACTCCAAGTACATTAATGATCTGTGAAAAGCAGTCATTACTGAAAGCTCCACCAAAATGTGCTTGGCATGTATCATCACAAGCATCATCGATGTATTGAAGGGCTTCTCTTCCAAGTGGACACCTTCCAAAACTGGAAGGCAACAATAGCTCTGAGCAGACTTCAGAAGGATTTCAGTAAGATTCTGCACATTCATGCTCTGCAGTGGCAGCGCATTGGCACATGGATCTTCTGATGCTGTGTAAATCATTCATGTCTTCCTTGTTAATTTGGAAGAATGTCCTCTGGCTCTCTCGTCTTCTCTGCTTATCTCCACAGATATTTACTCTCCAGATCTCCATTTGTTCTCCACATCTCCAACACACTTCCTGGATTGCGAGCTGCACAACAATTCAGCAGCTCAAGTAAATAAAAGCATTAGCAGCAGATGTCCAAATGAAATGGCATCCAATTTCCTTCCACCAACCATCTTGGAAAAGCAACTCATCGTGAAAGGTTCTTGCATACAAAAAGACTGAGTTAGGCAGATAAATCTGTTGGACTCCAAATTAGCAATAGTCATCAAGCTAGTTAAGCACTACCAGGTAAACACAGTTGGTTAAGTGCCTAGAGCTGCCACTTTTCCCACTGCGCTCAGTGGGCCCAAGCCAGAGAACTGAAATGGAAAGGCAATAATAGACTCTTCCCACCCAAAATTCTGTGCCTACTCTTTTCTGTTCCTCCTGAGGAGCTGTTTGAAAAACACTACAGAGAGGCAAGCTCTCACATTTTGGATCTGCGAGGAGACATTGTTTGGTTTCTTTATAAAGAGTATAAAATCGTTCCCAAGAAAAGACACCCTGTGGGATTTTTTAGTGTCTTCCTGGATAGAAATGCAGCTCATTCTTTCCTAGGCTCTGTTTGGGTACTGGAATAAAGAAATTAAATAAAGCCTCTTTAATTTGGCATAAAAAAACATCTTCTTCATTGCAACAGATCCAGATGTAAGATGAGGTGAGGCCACAGACATGGGTGTCAGAACAATTCCCACCCCATCTCCTTCTTTGTCAGGCAGGACAGAAGTGAGCAGATTCCACCCTCATATCACCAGGAAAGGCAGCTCTAGCCCTGAGCTATGCCGGAGTCATTTTTGTTGCCTACCCTGCTCAGAACCTAACACAATAGTAGGCAAATTTGGCTACTTACTTGGTCTAAAAGCAATAACTCAGGCTAGTAAATAGCAAAAGATTTCTATGCAGAAATCACTTCTTGGTGTTGTCCAAACCTCCATTTTGAGTCACCCAGAGTTGAGCTCTGCTGTCATGCCCTGCTAGGCCAAGGATTGAACAGGTTGCCCAGGGAGGTTGTGGCTGCTCCCTCCCTGGATATGTTCAAGGCCAGGCTGGATGAGGTCTTGAGTGACCTGATCTAGTGGGAGGTGTCCCTGCCTATGGCACAGGGGGGTTGGAACTGGATGAGCTTTGAGGTGTCTTCCAACCTAAACCGTTCTGTGATTCTATGATTGCCCAGCACATGCCAAAATGACAGACCTCAAAAAACAGTGGAAACTTTGCCTATAGCCAACAGGAATGAGGTGGGAACATTTAGAAAAGAAATACACTTACAAACACTTGAGATGTTACTTTCTTTCCACGTTCTGTTTGTTGGGTTTTATGCTTTTTCATCCTCCACTTCTATCATCCCCTGCCTACCTCACCCCAGCACACTTAACAAAGCAGCTGTGCCAAGCAACTTTGAGCAGAGCCATGGCAAAAATTCACAACGAGCCAGAGCCAAGGAAACATTTCCATTCCAAGCCATGTGCAGGCGTAGGTGAGCTCAAGGTGTTACTTCAGGCTGTCAAATAGAGCACGAGCACAAAGCAGTGACTCAAAACCTTTTAATGGAATTGGTTTGCTTTTGCTCACTGCCTAGTAGGTGCACCTGTGCTCCCTTCTCAGCTACAGATGATGCACATCTTTGTGTTCCTATTTAATATTCAGCACTTGAGACATGCACAGAGGGGAAAAAAAAAAAAAAAAAAAAAAAAAAAAAAAAAAAAAANAGCACAAGAAAGAGGAAAAAAAAAAAAAAAAAAAAAAAAAAGAAGAAAGTAGAAAGTAGGAAAAGAAAACAGATCTTATTTTAAGTCACTTAAAAACTAAATCCTAAGGGTAGAGTCCTGCACACTGGAGCCTGGAAAGGCTAAGAAGTATGCACATTAAGTGAAACTAGGGGGTAGGAGACATGGGTACCAAAGATCAGGGGAAAGGGGTTGCTCAGTAAGCACTAGTAGCTTGACTCCAAGTGTCCATAGCACAAGCAGATGCTATTCTTTGAGTCTAATAAGGAAAAAGAGCCTGTTTGGAATCTCTTGTGACTATAACACATTTGTCTCATGGTGCAGCTGGAAATTAATGTAGCTTCTGTGGTCCTGATGCAGGTGAATGTGCATAAAACCCCATAAATGTAGTCAGCTTCTTGGTAAAACAAGATGCCACCATATGGAGTGAAAGCTGTAAGATTGCAGAGGGAGAAGGATGGGTTTCTGCAAACACAGACTGCTTCACAGCCACTGAACCCTTTTTTCCCCTCTTTTCTTTTGCTTGTGTGCAGTGTCAGGAATCAAAATGAACCGTCCTTTTGACAGCAGCTCCTGCTAGATGTGAGCAATGAACTTGCCCTGCCTCGCAAGATAAGAGTCCAAACACCCGAAATGGAAGCTGCTCCTAAGAGCACAAGCTGTTAGAGCAAACCAAACTGCAGCTGCTGTGCTTGTTTTTCCCTTTAGGATGCCACTACAGTATTTTGCAGTGATGGCTTCATACCCTGAGGTCCTTGAACTGATCAGAGGGAGGAAGCCTGTGTTTCTGTATTGACTTCAGCAAAGCCCTGCTCTGAACAAAATCTAGGAGTTTAGCTGGCTTCCTGAAGCAGTTGGAAAACCATCCACAGTATTGTTAGCATTTAGGTGCAAGTAAGATCCTTTGAAAGCCTTATATAAGAACAAGATTTTTACACTTTTGTTCCCTCTAACTGTCATACTGAAAGCCAAAGTCTAGCAGGCCAAGTGTAGGTGACAGTGTGAGAAATCTTACCAGGAAGCAAGGGGAAAATCAACTACAGTTACAAGGCTTTGTTTTGATGCATGCTAAGATTTAAGTTAATTAAGCCCTGTCTTGATTTGAGCCAGAATAGAATCAGTTCTGTTCAGTGATGCTACTTTTCACCTCAGTCTCTTCTGAGTGACAACAGTTTCTTCATTTAGCAGCATATCCTCACAGGCAGTGTCTGCTTCTAGAAGTGAAAATGCTCAGTGCTTAGAGTTTTCACCAAGGACCAGTGTGCAGAAAGGCTCTTGGTTATACTGCTCATATAGAAACCAAGGTCACTGCTAACTCTTGTGTGCCACATTAGAAGTGCAGCAAGACTGCACCTGCATCACATTGCTGACAGGACAGGTGACCCTGAACTGACCAACAAGGGATTCCATTTCATATCTAACATACTCAGTATAAAGCTGAGGGATCATGAGGGTCAGGCCTGTTCTTCAGTACCTATTATCCAAGGAGGGTTCTATCCATCCTTCTGCCTTCCTTACTGATCCATGTGTTCCCAAATTCAGTTCCAGAACTCAGCTCCCGCAAGTGATTTCTGCTTGCTGATAAGTCCAGTTTGGAACTTCCCCAGTGCCTGCCCCCAGCATGAGTGGTGATGGTGACCAATTGCCATCAATCAATATTGGGTCTGTATTTACTTGTATATATTTCATTTTATTGTTACTATTTTCATTAAATCACTTTCAAGGTTGTTTTTTTTTCAACCCAGCAGTCTCTTTCTCTCATCCCTTTCTCTTCCTCTTGTGGGAAGGAAGAGGGGTTAATCAAGAGCATCTGTCATTCATCCAGTCACCAGCCCAGCAGTCCCAACCTATCCTAGTCCTACACATCACATAAATTGCTACTGCCAAGCTGTTGGTTTTTTTTTATTTCAGGGTGCCCTGCATAAGTACCTACCCCCATCCTCTGCAGCATCTAACGACGCTCAACGTGCTTACATTTCAAGAAGAGGACTGAGTGAAAGCCACCAAACTACCTAAATTCTCTGCAGACAGCAAAAAAATATGATAGATCCATCCTCTGTATGAAAACAAGTAGTGTTTCAGACTGTATAAAGGCACAAAGAAGAGATGGAGTTACCGGTGTTCATTTGGGAATGCACTGCACCTGAAGCTATGCCCTTCAGCAATGAGCTGTGTTGAAATGGAAATTGCTAATTATAAAGCTGAACTATGAGCTAATAGAGTAGAAGTCACCAGCATCCTTATTGCATGCAGAAGGTAAGTAGGCTGGTACCACGCACTTGGTGATAGTTGACCTTTATATTTTTGTCCACTAATGAAGGGAGTCTTTTGTCAGAGAAGGGCAGTCAGCCCTTGGGAAGCTGCTTTCCATCATGCCCTGCCCACAAAAAGCTGGCATGAGAGCTAGTGGTGGCTCCCCAAAAAAACATATTAGAGTACAGTAACAAAATATGGGGTCAGAGATGAGACAGTGCATAGCAAGGATTTTCTCACTAGCAAAATGAAAGCTTCAATACTTCACTTCAGAGAGCAGAGGCCAACAGAAGAACATCCTCTCTTTATCACTTCAGTAGGCAGAGGCATTATTAAGGTCACTGGGGTGTATGGATGGGAAGCTGGAGGCCTGAGTCTGTGCCTCTGTGTACTTTAAAAAAATGTGGGTTTTTAAGGGAGTATCAGCAGATAGCAGGTGTATTAAATCACATCTATTAAAAAAAGGCAGAACTGAGGAGCAATTATTTGAAGAGAGATGTAAGATGAGCACAAACCAGGAAAGCTCCTTCCACCTCGAAGGTGCATTTCAAGTGTCCCCAAGACTGTTCATGGTGTTACATGATAGTTTGTAAGGGAACCCAAAAATAATTGCTTTGGCTTTGGTGGTGACAAGAGCATCTGGCACTGCCCAGCTGAATTTGCCTCCTTACATTCTTCTTTCTTGATGTCTCTTAGAACCATGGTTTGGTTGTTTCCACGTTTGTCCTGTGATGCCTGAGTTTTTGAGTGTCACAAGATTAACAGGAACACACACAACACTCAACAAAAAAAAAAATAATCTTCCAGTCCTGTTGAGAGGCCTTCCTTAACATTCTATTAATATCTGTTTGTCTCACACTGTGAATAAATTGTTAACACTTCCACGTTCTTCTAAACAATGCCAAAAATAAAGCAGTATCTTTTAGAGAAACGCCTGACACGTACAAGAACAGACAAGTTCTTGATGGAGCAGGCTACATGTTCACTGAGGGGTCTGCTATTGAATATTCTGGCAGCTAAAGATGTTCATCTAAACAGTAAGTGCTGTGAGAATGGATGTGACATTTCACAATTTAGTTGGAGATCTGCCTACATGAGAAGCAGATACCGAGAAAAGGAGGACAGATGGAGAAAACAAAGCAGTTCTTCAGGCCCCTGACTTTAGGTAGCTCCTGGATATCTCCATAACCCTTGCAGTGAGATCATGAACTTCCAGATAGGTTGAAAAAAGACTCCCCATTTTGTCAAGTTCTGTGTATTTGAAAGCTTTCTTCTTTCTCAGTTCCAGGCAGCACAACTTCTGCCCTGGGACTAGAGTACAAAAGGGAACCCAAGTGAAATTTTTTAGCAGCCTGCCATGTGTCTTCACAATTTTGCAGAAGAAGAGGCAAACATTTGCAAATGAAGTGCACAGTGGCTTCTTTGAAAAGGCCAATCTGAGCAGGAGAAGCTGAATACTGGCCAGGTGCCTCAGGGGTCAGGAGTTCTCTGTTTCACCTCAAAGTTCTTCACAGAAGTCTGTGTGTAACTTAAGGGAGTCTTACTGCAGTTTTAGCAGTTCAAGAAACAACACAAGTTTCCAATGCAAAAAAAAAAAGAAACAAAAAGAAATTATTATTCCAGAGAGGTGTTGCTTTGCTGGCCAAAATTGGAATAATTTGTCCTTAGCTAAATGACAAAGGGCATCCCCTTACCCTTTTCCAATTTTTTCAAATAAAAAGAGCTGCAGAAACAACAGGCACACAACAACAGAAGAAAGTGTCATGGTGCAGACAGAGATGACAGCATTAGCACCACTGCTAGGTGCATCTTTGAACTATGGAACAAATCAAATGAGTCTCATTAAACCTCAGCACAAAGAGAGGAATCCTGCGAATCACTCCAAGCACCTTCAGTGGCATCTGAGGGCACAGAGCACCGTACAGAACCAAGGCAAAGAGCTGGCCATTAGAAGAAACCCACTCATTAAGTCTCCTCACTCACATAATGATTTAACTCCAGAGCCTTCCAGGAGAAGCATTTCAGCACATTACATTCTCACACATCTCCAGCAGGTCCAGCACATTTCCTCTCTTCATTCTTGCAAACACTAACAAGGGAACTCAACCAATATTTTCTACTCTCCAGTTTGTTTATTCTTAATGTTTGGGGCTCCTCATACAAAGCTTGGAAATATCACTCCTTCCTCAACAGATTTTGTCTTTTTCCACTTGGCCAATAATATTTTTGCTGTCACACGGTGGGAGCCAAGACAGCTTTGTTTTGCTTCTTGTTTATGCACTGGCATCCCTGATCTGCCTTTCCTGTAGTCACCAAATCAGCTGAGAGCCACTAGCATCTCTAGTGCAGGACACTGCAAAGATGCATCCTCCATCTGCACTGCCTCTACTCAAGGAAACATGAATATTTTCTCCTTTGTTCTAATCTCTTCCTTCCATTAGAAGACAAAGGTGGCTGCTCCCTCCCTGGAAATGTTCAAGGCCAGGTTGGATGAGGCATTGAGCCACCTGTTCTAGTAGGAGGTGTCCCTGCCTATGCTGGGTGGTTGGAACTAAGGTCTCTTTGAGGTCCCTTCCAACCTAAACCATTCTATGATTCTATGACTCATCTCACTTAACCTTCAGAGATAACAGAAAGAAAAAAGGCTCATCATGCTCTATTTTCTCCTGCAGCAATATGTATGGAACAGCCATGCCACCAAAAACTCTGTCTCTCTTCACTCATTGCAGCAGTCCAGGCTGACTGCTCAGATGTACTCTCAGAGTTGTGTGGGGTGAAGTCCACCCACCCTGATCTCACAGCAAACATGGAGTGACAGAAAAAAAACAAGGGTACCCCTGTAAAGACGTATTTGCAGTCTGTGTCTTCTGAAACAGTAGCAAGATGGCAAATGTAGAATCATCTGCAAACAAGTCCATCAAGCTGCTTTTCTTTCTGCTTCCTTTCCATTTTCCCATAGCACAGAAAAAGGTTTACAAAGGTCTCTGCTGTAAGATGATGTGTAAATATTCATGGAGATGGCTTTTTGTAAGCTTTAGATCTTTTCAATGCTAGGACTCATCTGATGAAGGAACAGAAGTGGTTGAATTTATACAACTATATTCTTGGGCTTTCATAGTCCTGTCTTACACAGCTAATAAGATCATGAAAAGGTTAAATTAATACTTTTTTCTTTTTTTTTTTTCCAGAATAGTCATATTGAGATAGAAAAGCAGGATTTTCCACCTATGTACTTTGGTGTAAAATATAAAGCAGCGAGGAGCCAAGCTATGGATTTAAAAGCTTTGCTGCTCTTTGGGTCTCAGTGGGTCTGAATTAGCACCTGAGATGGTGGTGGAGCTGCGGAAGTGCTCTGAATTTCAGCAGCCCTCATCCCCTCAGACACACTCTTGCAGGTGTGTGCTCAGCCAAGGAGGAGATAGCACAGATGGGCAGATTTCTTTGTTGCTTTTTTCTTTCTTTACCCCCCTCTCCCCTATTTTGTTTTCTTTTGTTATTTCCATATCAGTTGATTCACCTTGATTATATTCTGTGTGGTGTGGGAGGAATCACTCTGGGTTCAGCTGACTGCTGTAAATGCATAGCTTACATTTTTATTTTCAGCATGGACACCTCATGTCCCTGTAAAACACTGATGACTGCTGCACGCTGGAGGATGCTGGCATCTCATAGTGACTTGTCTGAGAGAAACAGATTCATTTCCAGCTTAGTGAATTGAAAGGATCAGGCTTGCACAGGTGCAATCCAAGGACAGAGAAGGGGGTTGGAGACCTCATTTCCTTACTTGCAGTGGAACTGCATCTATGCTGTTCCATAAAACAGTGTAAATGTAACCGAGGTGCCAACTGCTTTCACATCTCATTTAGGTAACAGATGAGGCACGTGGACTGGAGCAGGATGCTAAGGCCTGTGACAATGAAGAACCCAAGCACTGCTCCTCAGAGCAATGGATCATAGCATCATAGAACAGAATCATAGAATCAGTCTGGGTTGGAAGGGACCACAAGGATCATCTAGCTCAAACCACCCTGCCACAAGCAGGGACACCCTACCCTAGATCAGGCTGCCCAGAGCCTCATCCAGCCTGGCCTTAAACACCTCCAGGGATACAAAGATGCAAATCCAAGGTGCCCTTGCTGGAAAGTGACCATGTTCAATTCAATATTTCAACAGACAGGCATGACAAAGAGGAACAAGCCACCAACAGTGAGGTTCTCCCCAACATTTTCCAGTTTACTAATGAAACTAGGGAAATGGGTGTGACAGCAGCAATGAGAGGTGGCTTTGGCTTCATCAGATGTGTGGACCATGATGCTTGTGTGTTCTTCCACTTCAGTGAAATTATGGGAGGAAATCAACTTCATATTTCTGGTGAAGCAGAGTTTATGGATCAGCTCTGAAAGTATGTGCAAGGAGGAGAAATGTTGTCAAGAAATGGCATGTTGGCTGACCTGGGGTCCTCTGTCATTGCAAAGATTGATTCTTTTCTTCTCTTCCCACAGAATGAGTCACCTCCAGATAGTACCAGGCAATGAAAATGAGTAGATATAAAGTCTCTGCTCCTAGCAATGAGTTCCTGCAACACAAGGATCTAAAGATTCAGACAAAAACTAAGTCCTCAGTCATTCTTCAAGAAATACGGGCTGCAAGGACATCCTTGCCACCCACACAGCAGATGTAACATGAAAGAGCTGCTTTAATTTCTAAAGCATGTACACATAAGATACATGACACTTAATTCAGGTTTAAGGTAGATGAACAGAGGTATGAGAAAAGTTGGTAAAATTAGAAAAAAACCTGAAAACTTCATTAAAAACTTAGCTGTAACAAGGTATTCTACATTAGAGAGACTCTAGGGTGAACTCCACAGCCCATGGAGAGATAGTCAGCTCCTTGATAACAGGTGAGCACAGAAGAGAGCCAGAGGAAAATCTGAAATGTATTTCGATGCCAGTGGCACAGTTGAAAAGTTCAGCAAAGGACACAGTCATGAGGAGAACTTCAGATGCTAAGGGCAGCGAGAGGAAAGCAAAGCAAAGCAAAACTTCTTTCGCATCGCAATGATAAAGCAGTTCAAAAAGTGTCCTGATTTTTTTTTTTTTTTTAAAATTCCTACCAACTGGGAAACTACCAAAAAACCCCAAAAAAACACCATTTCACTCCCTTCAGCGGACTGAGATGTCAGGACTTTTATAAACATCTAGAAATTCATTTGAAATTGATGACATTTTATCCCTAGAAGGTATTTCTTGGAAAGCATTGGGCATAGGCAGCGCTCCAAGCTCCCAAAGAAGTGGACCTTTCTGTACAGCTCCATAGGCTTTGGCTTAAAGTTTCTTACAGAATGTCCTTTTTTAACTCAGGTCGAGCACAAGGTAGGTACATGCAGAAACTGACTACTGATGAATAATGCTTTGAAATAATAGCTTGAAGAACCAAAGAGTTTAGCCATTACTCAGGTAAAACCTCCGCTAATTTAAGACTGAAAGGGAAATTTACCTGAATAAAACCCACACGATCTGGCCATAAATTGCTAAGAAATGAAAACACTGGAGAGAGAAAAAAAAGTAATGGGCTCAGAGTTTTGAACGGTGCAGAAATGACCTGGAGGAAGGTTGCTAATGATTCAGATAAGTCACCGCAAACATTTTTCTTCCTGTGCATCTCCCTCCAATTTAGAGTGCATCTGAGTGCTGTTGTTAAACACAAACATTCCCTTCTTTGCTCTATTCAATCTAATTGGTAAATGTCAGCCCTCCTGGCCCACTGTCATTCCCTCAGTTAAATGATTATGAATCTCTTGGCTGGCTCTCATGTCCAGGGCTGCAGGCATCAGCCTTTCCTGCTGCTTGCATCCTAAGTTTGCTCTGCTTCCACCTCCCACTTCAACCCAAACTGACAACCCCCCAAATTTCTCTTCATCGACGCCTTCCACTCCTTGTTGCCAATTTAGTTTGCATCTTTCCAACATTTCTCCCTCCACCTATTTTCCTACTTTTTCTTTATTTTCCCTGCCTCACACCATCCTTCTCTCTGAATATCTCTCTCTATCTTTATTAGAGTTGGGCTTGTTTTTCAGACTCAGAAGTGCACCTCATACAGCACAGAGGTACCTACATGACTGTTGCCCACCATCTCCTGACTCACACTGCAGAAAGATCCCTTCAAAGTAAAACTGCTGCCAATTAATTTCACTTTCAATGGTGACTGTGATGACATGACATGCCAGCAGTCCTCTGAAATCCATTCTCTTTTGATCTCTGCATAAAAATAATTTCATGGGACTGTGGGCCCTTATCTACCCCTTGAAGTCCTTTTTCTCTAGATCCATTTAGTGTTTCACTCACCTGAGCAGATGAGCATCTGAGCATCTGACAGACAGCAGGGACTCTGGGCTTCTATAGCTTCAAACCACATGGTACAAACAGCAGCCTTTGCATCTCTGCCTCCTCTTCCTGTAAATGACTTCATCTGTCTAGATAAATGGCAGCCAACTGCAGATCCTCTTCCCTGTTTCAAAGATAAAAGGCACAGTAAATGAGTTGTTTGGAGACAGCCATTGTCTCAATTCCATTTGACTGACTCTCCGCTTACTGCCCAATAAACTTATTTAAGGTACTGAAAAGACAAGAGGGTCCTTGAGACCTTCCTGTGAGGTACTCAGGGGGCATTTCAAAAAAATCATTTCTCTCAACAATTTCTTTTTTCCTTTCAGCAACCTAGGCACGAGCACTGCAAGCATCAGCTTCCAAATCCAGGACAGGAACCACTGGAAAATGCACAGAACAGATAACTTCTAGATTAGATAGAATCAAACAGTGCAACTCAGACACTGGAATATGATGAAGATCCCCAAAGATTCACCCCCTGCACATATTGCCAGCCTGATCAATTCACTGACACTGTTTCAGGGATCTGCCAAAGATTAAGACTGCTACAGTCCATTCTGTCTTCCTTCAGTGATCACATAACACTGACTCACAGGATGTCAGGGGTCAGAAGGGACCCAAAGATATCATCGAGTCCAACTCCCCTGCCAGAGCAGGATCAGACAATCTAGCTCAGGTCACATAGGGATGCATCCAGACAGGCCTTGAAAGGCTCCAGAGGAGACTCCACAATCTCTCTGGGGTGCCTCTTCTAGTGCTCTGTGACCCTTACAGAAAAGAAGCTTCCCCTTGTGTTGAGGTGGAACCACCTGTGCTGCAACTTAAACCCATTGCTTCTTGTCCTATCACAGGGAGCAATTAGGTTTGTGCTTTAATCTCAGGCAGGAATGTCTGGGATGGCATCATCTTGCCAATAGGATGTGGGGTTGAATGGCTTTTAATTAAATATTCAAAGCCTTTCAAAGTTTTACATTGGGTTTCCCTTGTGGGTTTCTTTTGTTCTGTTGTTTTTCGAAGGTTTGTTTGTTTGTTTTAATGGCTCAGTAATGATCCTTTATTGCCATATAAGGCTGCAAATTTTTATGTCTAAGGACGACATTATTGTCACAACTTCATGCACTGGCAAGGGAGATCACCTTCCTGGAACACTTAACAAATGTCATTGCAAAAGAGAGCCACTTATCCTCTATTACAGTAGGAGCAAAGGCGCTGTGATGATGCCCTGCTATTTGTGTTTTATCAAATGCACAGCAGCATAGACAGTCAGCCTGGCTAATAAACCTATTGGTGCAGTAGGTTTTCGATGCACTATCACTTACCTGATGCTTTTTGGTCATTTGAGGTGTGTGTTGTGTGAGGTGCTGAATCAGGGAGTCAATGAGCACTCAGCAAAGCTCAGAGTAATGGGATCTTAGCAGGCGCCCCTGTTTTGTGTTTCAGTCAATCAGACCTTGCTTTACCCAGAACAAAGATGATGACTGAGACACAAGTCCTGTAGTTGTGAAAATACCTTTGCAGAAGCCCTGATTTGCCTTGTAAAATATTTTCTGTGGGTGCTAGTCAGGAAATCCTACCTCTGGATAGGTAGCTGATTTTCTCAGCACTAAAACTAACAAACCATTAGAAAAGAAAGACTCTTGATTCCAAAGCCTTTAATTCCTGATCAAACACAAAACTTAAACGAGAAACACTCATATTAATCTCATTTTATCATCTGTCCATGATACAGAGTTTTCAGTTTTGCCTTTCATCACTTCTTCCAACTCTGCTTACCTATTTTTTTTTTTTAACTTTCTCTACTTTTCTCCCCTCTAAATCTCTGAGGTCCTGTTTCACCTTTAAAACTATCAAAACTTTTAATCTTCGAGCTGTTCATTCAAATATTTCCTTTTTCTCCACCAGTGTAGAGAATGAAGATTTTCTTCATTTTCCTGAAAGGGATTTGCAACAAACATCTACTAAGCAAGGTAAATAGAAGAGAAATTGCAAACTACCTGAGGCCAAGCATTTAGTATTTAGGTGCTTAACGACAAGCACATAAATCCATAAAGAAGTAATCAAATAAACCACCCAATTAAGTAAAAACCACAGAACTTCCAGAAGCCCCTTTTGTTTTCCTAGTCACTTGGTTTTCTCCATTGCTGGTGAAAAATTGAGTAATTATACAGTGCCTGACACTAGGTATTCACATTGTAAAATGTTCACTTTAGGAACACTTTTGTATGAGAAAATTCTGCTTCTATACAAGAAATCAAAAATACCAAAATGGGACTTTGGGTTAACAAGTGTAAATGATGAAATTAAGAAGATAACTTCTACTTATCTCACAGAATGTCAAACCTGATATGTGGTGTCACTGGGATATGCAGATTGACCTGAGGGAGTTAAAGGAGCTAGCAAATGAAACTGTTCCTAAGCACAAGTAAATCAAGGCACGCAGGTCTGCGAAGTCTAAGCCACTGCATGACTTCATATCTGCTTTTGCAGCAGATAGCAAGAAAACTGTCACTATACTAAACCCCTTAACTTCATCTCAGACTATGAAGTCCTCAGTGCCATCTATCAACAGGCCTGACCCTACAACTCCTATTCAACTGATCCCACACAAGGGGAATTTTAAAATTCAGGATCCCTGGATTTTTGCAGGCAGAGAATCTGGAAATGAGCCAGGGAGCATGGTAAGACTTAGAAAGCATAAAAGAGTGATGGTTTGCATTCACCTGCATCAGTGCTCTTGGCTATCTGAAATGAGGTTCACTGGCACCACAGTAAAAGTGCCAGGGATTTCCATAATCATGGAATTATAAAATGTTTTGAGTTGAAAGGGAACTTTAAAGGTCATCTAGTCCAAGCCCCCTGCAGTGAGTAGGGACATCCTCAACCAGATCAGAACCTCACCAAATCTGACATTGAATATATCCAGGGATAGGGCTTCCACAGCATTGAGAATTCGGATCTCTAGAGCCTAAAAAAACAAAATCTATGCTATAAAGAAAGAAAATTAAAACATACCAAAAAAATTGAGCAGTTCCCAGGTGGTTTGGCTATGTTTAGACTACCAGACATGTTCCTTCAGACATTTCCCAGGTGGCTCCAGAATCTTCCAGCTGACACCTCGGTGAAATTATGGCAATATCAACACATGGAAAAAGTACCAGTGTCCAAGCAGTCTTTGTGGGACTGCAAATACAGGATGCTCTTTACTCAGGAGCTTTATTAGACACAGAGTCTCTGAGCTCCATTTGTTAGAAAACACTCATTATCAGAATCTCCTGTGAAAATCAGGAGAAGGCAACAAACACGATGAGGCAGTGCTCTCGGTTTTTCTTATACAACTGTCCCTTGGGACTAATTAGAGTTGCTTTTGTAATTCACAAGCTATAAATTCCTTCAGATGCTTTTGGAAACACCGTATGATCTCCTCGGTGAGATGCTGCTTTGTGCTGATACAGCAAGGCAGCTCAGCTTCCAAAGCAGGGAGCAGTCTGCCTGACCAGCAGAGAAGGGAGAGCTGAATGCAGGAATTGACTAATGGCAACCGCTTTGTTAATTTGCTCTTTCTGTTCCTAACTCACTTTAGGTTAATTGCACATCCTGCAGAAGTCTGCACTCTGTTTTCCTTCTAGACTTTTTTTCATTAGCTTAATAACACCGTCTTATTTAATGACTGACCACAGTGAGAGCTAGAACTAGCTAGGCCTGTATTGTAAAAAGAGCAAGCAGAACAGATGGGATGCAGAAATCATAGGATGGATTGGTTTCCAAAGGACCTTTAAAAGGTCATCTACTTCTTTTCCTGCTCTGCAGTGAAAAGGAACATTACCAACTAGATCAGGTTGCTCATAGCCCCATCCAACCTGACCTGTTACGTTTCCAGAGATAGGGCTTCTGCCACCTCCCTGGGCAACCTGTGGCAGTGTTTTGCCTCCCTCAGCGTAAAAAACATCTTCTTTGCATCTCATCTAAATCTCCTCCCCTTTAGTTTAAAACCACCACCCCTTGCCATGTCACAGCAGGCAAAAAGGCTGTCCCCATCTTTCTCACAGACCACTTTTAAGTACCGAAAAGCTGCAATAAGGTCTCCCTGGAGCCATGCAGCTTAAGATTGGATACCAAAATGTAGTCCTTCTTTAAATTTGAAGGAAGAAACAAAAGCACAGCTACAGATTTAAGTCCCACTTGCAGTGTCTTCATCCTTGTGATCAGGTAGGGCCCATCATCATGCACACTAAGCATGGACCAGAGTACTCTACACACATCTCTCAGGCACAGATTTGGCAGGACCTGACCTCATTACAGTTACCACTACGGACAACAGCAGGCTGGCAGTAAGGTTAATTTGATGTGTAAGTCTAGATAACAAAGAGGACATTCCATCTTGCTCCTGGCACAGGACAGGTACAAAATAACAGAAAAGGTGGTGGGCAAGCAGACCACTAATAGAAAAGGTAATTTTTGCTGACACTGGGGAAAAGAAAGAGGAAAATAATTGTGAGGAAAGCAAGAGAGGGCAATAGAAGCAGCTGAAAGGGTCTTGCAGAGCTATTGGGGGCCACCCACACAGGTGGTCAAAGTCCACCTGCAGATGGATGGAGGAGGATCTGAAAGAGAAACACAGAATCAATCAGGCTGGAAAAGACCTTCGAGATCATCAAGTGCAACCTATCACCCAACAGTATCTAATCAACTAAATGATCAGAATGAACAGGCTTAGCTGAGCACAAGATTGAGGGGAAGCACAAGGCTCATGACAGTCTGCACCAACAGTATCTTAGCAAGAATTTTCATGGAGGAGAGTCTATGATTTAAAAGAGTCAAGGTTTGAGGAAAGAAACAATATCTTTTATTTGACAAGACAGATACAGACAGGAAAAAAACCCAAGCAAGATCTCATACATGCTTCTCAATTTTTTTCCAATTACAGCAGTAAATCTAATAAAAGATATTCTTATTCCTTCCAAACAATCTCGCTCTCATACCTTGAGAGAATCACAAGCACCATAACTTTTTACTGTCATGGTGATTTTAAAGGATTATACTTCAACTTTTCTGTAAAGATCTCTGGAATACAGAGAGAGTTGATGGATATTAAAGTGGAGCTCTTTTGCCAGCTCTCCGCTTGCCAAATGCTACTGACAACAGAACTAATCAAACTGGGATGGCTTTTATTTTTTCAATCAGCCCTTTTGGTTACAAAGACTTCCTGTTTTGTTTAAAATATGAAAATAAAATTTTGAGTAGGAAGAAGTAATGTAAACGGATAATGAAAACAAATTATTACAAAACTGTTTCCCTCTTCGCTGCTACAATAACAACAAATTGCATTATGCTAACAAAGCCGAATTGTCAAATACAGAACCACAATTTGGCTTAATATACCACTGCACTCTGCATATTCTAAATGTCCCAAAGTGTCTTGTAATAGTGAAAACACAGCCTTATTACCATGTGTCTGCTTTTGTTACCAACCAAGCACTAAATTGAACAATTAACCATCTAATACATTTATGAAAGCTTTCTGGGTTTTATTCTTCTCTCAGCTGCATACAGGGCTATAAACTGATTTCTTTTCATTTGTTTGTTTTTGCATTAGACCACAATTTGGGGTACTGAAGTGCAAGAACTCATCCAAAACCTACATCGGTAACTCAGAGTTTAACCTCTGGGGCTACATCCATGGGGATGCATTAAAGACAGTCTGGGAAGTCTCAGAGGCACTGGGCAGCAATTGCTTTTTGGCCTTCCACATGCACTCAAAAGAGTCCCCAGGCCTAGCTTGGGCACTTGGTCACCCCCATATACTCACCCTATTCTGGGGTCCAGTACACAGACTCTGGGGTCTAGTACACAGACTCTGGGGTCTGGAAGACTTTACCAGCAACATATTAAGCACTGAACAAGTTTGTTTTGCTTACAGAATGAGCTATAACCTCTGAGCATTTGAAATATATATATTTTTAAAGAGAAATTTTTCAGAAGAGACCTACTGTCACGTAAAGAACAAAATCTTCATCCAGATCTGTGGAGAGTTTACCGTGAGGGTATCAATCAGTTCAAGAGCAAACCTGTCTTCTCCATTTCAGCCCTTTAAGAAGGAAAGATCGTTACAAATCTGACCCTCTAGTACTCTGCTTCATACTTCAACTGAAACAATGAGGAATTCAGCTAAGACAAGCTGTAACATATACAACATCTAAACAAGTTTCATCTGAATTATTTAAACCCTGCCTCGCACTGTGCAAAAGGGAGTTCAGAAATCTCTGAGAAGAAGGATCTCAAGCTTGTCTCCTTTCTGATGCATCGAGCATTTCTAGCTGCCTGATCACAGTCCTTGCCAAAGTGTTCTCTCAGTTCTAATCTGAGCATGAAGTGGATTTTCCCCCCACCCCATTTCAGTCATCCAACCAAAGTCCCGGGTAAAGAAAGAAACAAATAGATTGCGTCACACTGAATTTTTAAAAGAAAGACTTTGAATGCTAAATTCTAATCCAGCTAATGAAGTTAACTCCTAACCCCTCTGAAATTCACATTCCCCCCTTTCAACTAAATCCCACTCTTCACTCAGTTAATCCCACAAGATACTCTCCCGTGCTGCTGACTCGAGGAGCTCTGTTCACACCTGCAGTGTGGCTCTTTCATCACACACCATTTAGTACTTCCGTGGATCACCAGCATCTCCCTGATAAACATGCAGAGGCTAATACCTGTATGTTATCTTACCTCCTCCACACAGCTGCCTCTAGTAGTCTGGGAGTTATTTCCAGCTGCTGGTGCCTTCCATCAGCAATGCCATTTCGTGCTATCATTTTATCTTCAGTTCAACATGCTGAGGTCTTGGCAACACAGACTGCAGATGCTTGATCGCATTCAGCTATGGATCTTTTCTTGTACTGAGTTATCTTGGCAAGATACTCTGCTGCTTTCCTTGCTCATAGCTTACATATGCTGCTAGCTTCTAAATGGCTTCCTTCCACAGCAGTAGCACCTACTCACCTTTTTCTTATCCAGTGCTGCTGCTTATCAGTACTGCCAGGTTTACACTAAAGCTGGGCCACAGGGCAGATGAAATCCATCTGGTCACAGATTTAATGCTGTATATAATGGCTGCTGACCTCCCCTTAAGCCAGCAGCTCCGCTAAGAAACTTTAGACCCGCCAGAGATGTAAGTTCTCTAAAGATACTGAAGATATATTCCATGGATGTCACGATGCTATGTAAGGAGTACAGGTTGGAGAGACAGGACACCTGTAGCTCAGATGGTGTGTTAGAGTCATTCTGTGACTGCCCACCAGTGCTGTCATGTTTCAACAAACACAACAGAATGCCCATGGGAAACTTCTGTGGCCAGTTTACCAACTCAGCATCACCTGATGTCACTTCAAAGGCAGATAATCTACTTCTGAATTGAATTTCAGTCAGCAAATACACAGCAGCTCACATGCTTTAGCTCACAGCAAGAAATAACCTACAGCTTTCCATCCAGCTATGCCACACAACTCATTCAAAGTTTAAACCTGAGCACAAATTAGCATTTAGACAATACTTAGACAAGAGAAGTTCCAGCTTGAGCACCAGGCCAGAAACATCAGTGTCAATACTTCCTGCTCTCCACTTTTTTAGTAGCCACAGTTCATAAAGCTGTCCTGTTTCCCACTTTATAGACTCCTGGGTGGTTGTCAAGCGTTAAGCACTCCACTGCTTTCCCTAGCACCCACACTCATGAGCAAAATATCTTTGTTTTCAGACTCTCTGTCTTGTCACCATTAAACTTTAATCTTAAGCCCTTATACTTGGAATTAAGCCCTTATACTTGTTTTCCACTATTTGCTCGTCTCATTTGATCCTTTTTTCTTCTGGACAGTTGAGCTCCTCTTGTTATTTGCCTACCTTTCTGTAAGGCTAAATAAGGTTTTCAATAACCTCTCCTGTAAACTGATGTCCGTGGTCATGCAAATTATTTTCTTTAGCTCTGATTAACCAATCCATTATGCTTCCAGGCTTATATAAAGAGGGCAGAGATCACAGCTCAGTGACGTACACATCTATTCGCTCTGAGGCAGGTGAGTCTGCTCCACAGGAACAGCACTCTAAATCTTAAACAACATATCAGATAATTCCTCTCACAGACCTAGCAAACTTCCTTTTAAACCTTGGGGAAAGGGTTTTATGCCTTGCCCTAGTAGCTGAAAACATTGGTTTTAATTCTGTCTTTGCTTATTAACAGCCAGCTTAGACCCTTTTTTCATTTGCCATCAGTGTTTCTTGTCTTAATGTGTTTTTATCCCTCAGTAGTGTTTATTCTCCTAATGCATGTGCAGACAGCAATCCTCCCTGCTCAGTTGTAATACTGCTAATCTAAAGCAAGTGTGTCCCTTTAATCTCTATTTAGAAGATAAGGCTCTCCATTCTCCCAGCTACTCTACAGAAGCCTTTCTTTGCATCTTTTCCAGCTTGAATTTATCTTTCTCGAGTATGGCTGATCATAACAGCACACAGACTCCCACATCCCTTGTAGAGAAGCATTAATGCTTCCTTTTCTGTACTGGAAACTTGCACTCCAGTGCAATTCAGAATCACAGCACCTTACTCAAGGCAGGACCTCTGGTGCCTCATTGTCCTTCTGTAGGGAATTGCACACTTGGTTTCTGCTTTTCCTGCTTCAAGGATTTTTCCACTTCCTGGTTTCTAATTTGGAGATTGTTACAGCTTGTTACAGCCTTGTTATGTAGGATCACAAATGGTGAATGAGTCCTATGAGCTCTTCTCTTTCTCAGTATTATTCCAGGTAAGAGTAAGTTGAATTTTATCTTTTTTTTTTTTTTTTTTTTTCACCAGCAGAAACATGACAGCAGTATTCCAGCTTTCCTTTTTTCACTCCCACCTCTTTTGTCACCTCAGCATGAAGACTTGGTCCTTACTCCTTCCCCTTTCATACAGCTGTCAGGAAATGCAGTATCTTCGCAGACCTACCATCTTTAATGCTGCTAGAAGATTCACTTCTAGTTTGCTTATTTACTTTGTGCTCTCACTTGACCAACTACTGGCAATAGGCTTTTCTTTCAGACATCTAACACTGGACCAGTGGAAAAAGATCTGGCCCTAGCCATCCTTTTCCAGTTCTTCATTCTTTCCTCTGTGATCCTCCTCCTCCAAACTCCTTGCTCACAACAACAACCCAAAGAATGATGCAGTCCCAGCAGGAAAGAGATAACAACTCAACCAAAATGTTATGAGGCACATATAAGGGCACTTTTGCTTTTCAAGCCTCAACTTGCACTTCGGGGGACCAAGGAAAGTTCCTTTACCTTAACTGTTGTTTGCAGCAGACCCTACCCAGCACACTACAGCCCTGGAGGACAGGATTTTTTTTCTCCAGTATTTTTACTCCCACTGCCTTCAACAACTTCAAACCAATCATTATGGTCTACATCAAAGGCTTTTCAGCTGAAGTTCTAACAGATTTCTGCAGAAAGATTGGGGTTTATTTACTTAATAGACAGGAGGGAAGACCAAATCCAGCTTTAAAAATCTCCAAGTAGCCTAAATGAAGTTATTTTCTTCCCCTACTTTAGGCTTAACACCAAAATAGTGCTGTTTTCTTAATTGTTTACTCCAGCTTGTTTCTTTTAGAAGCAGCATCACCTTAACGAGAGAACCCACGATGTAATCATTTACTTGGGAAGAACAGATGGAAATGGTGACAGGATCAAGGCTGAGCTGTGTGCTTTGGCTTGTGTGCATTCATCAGTGCTATATTTTCATTTTTGACAATGCAATGCTAAGATCCTTGGTATTTCTTCAGAGAGCAAAGTACAAAGTTTAAAAGGTAACAGAGTGCTTACCAAATGGATCTATTAGACACCAAACTGTTCTGCATTGTGTTTTCTGATCTGAGTTAGAGAGTCGAATTCTTGGTTACATTTGAGGACTTCAAAGAGAATAATATAATCATAGAATGTCAGGGGCTGGAAGGGACCTCGAAAGCTCATCCAGTCCAACTCCCCTGCCAGAGCAGGGTCACCTAGAGCAGATCACAGATCTTATAGTGAGGGGCTCCTACTTTGTGTTCTCCACTGGCTTTCCATATTGGGCATGTAGAAAGTAGATACTATGGTACAGAAACACCTAAGGCAAATCTCTTTCTCTATTCTTGCTTCATTTCTAATGGCAGAGATGAAGAAAGTTGGATAACTTTGCATAAGGTTGGATGTCTCTCAAATATATGTCCAAACTATGAAACTTTTAAAGTCTCTATAAACCTGGTGTGCATCTGTGAGGCTATCTGTGTTATCCTGCCTCTTAAAAGAGGCTGTGCAGGTAAGTGGGGGAGGCACTATCCCAGGAGGCGTTTAAAAGATGTGTAGAAGTACTGAGGGACATGGCTTAGTAGCAGAGCTGGGTCAACAGTTGGACTCAAAGACCTTAAAGGTCCTCTCCAGTCTAAATGATTCTATGATTCTAAAAGAAAGAGGAAAACTAGCATAAGAGCACAGCTCCTGGCTTGAAGAGATGTGCTTGGTTGTTATAGTAACTTGACTTTTGCAAAGCTCTTTCTGTGACAAAATAGAGGTCTTTTGAGTTAGCAGAGAACCTTCTGAGAAAAGATGTTAAAATTACATGTGCAAGATATATAATTTGAGAAGTTTCCCAAAAAAAATCTCCCCTTTGTCTTTCTAATCAAATTAAAGCAGAAGGCACTTTCAGAGCCGGCACCAAAAGCAACGAAACGCATTAGTCTAAAAACTTTTTTAAGCTCCTCAAAGGTACAAATGGAGAAGAGACTTCTGCTGACTTCTCAGCAACAGAAGTAGCTTAGCTGTTGGGGGTGTTACAGTCTCACAGACATTCAGATTCAATATTCTGCCAAGTTCACTCTCGTGTTGCCTTTTTTTTTTTTTTCATAACAGTGGGCGGTGGGGAGAGGCTTAAGCATTTCTCCAAAAGAATGATAACAGGGTCTCTTTGGTTGACTTCCAAATGTCCTCTTTAAGGGATCACATGCTTCATTTCCCACTACATAATTTCTTTATGCAAAGGGACATGCAATACACCTAGGGAGACATAAGCATGTGTGAAAGTCTTGTCAACTGCTAACGAAGTGTCTTGATGCAGACATTAATTTGTACAGTGTACTTGTTGGGGTTTTTTTTGGGGGAAGATCAGACTTTCACACATGTCCTGCTTATTTGTCTTTGACCTTTGGGGGCTAACTCAACATGTACACTTGATTAATTTCATTATCCTATACAATCTGCACAAAGTACTGTGTCTGAGCATCTGCAATTAGCCATCTTTTCATTGCTGTATTCCTATAGCCTGCACATAATAAGATCCATAATGCTTTGCTAATGTGCTAGAAATTTTTTTTTTGGGGGGGGGGGGGGGGGTTTAGCTGTAA
>VWZI01007031.1:645015-707001 GCA_013396835.1 Psilopogon haemacephalus
GGGGGAGGGGGTTTAGCTGTCAATCTGATTTGCAGTTACTCTATGTTCTTCTTGCAAATTGACCCACTCTCTGTCTCTCAGCACCCAATAAATTTAACCTTTCCAAGAAGCATCCTTCCCATCCGTATCTAGCTGCTATATAACATTTCTATATAGCACCAGCACAAAATACATATGCACAAACACACACGCAGCATATGTCTAATAGACAATTTCCTCTCACTATGGCATATTTGGGTGCTAAACTCAACTAAAGATCCATAGGCCAAACATTATTCTCCAAGTGAGATTTGCATGCTTACCATCAACTGAGTGGCCAGGCAACACCCAGTCTCTCACCTTAGCCATATAAAACGTGTTCTGTTTCTTGGACACACGTCTCAGCTTTGCAGTTATTTGCACATATACAAATCAACAGACAACAAATGTGAATTTGCCTGTAGTGGCTAAGGCAGATTTCTCTCACGTGAGCTGCAGAAACAAAGTTCTCTGGTTTGGCAAAAGAAAGAATTCCAATTTGATCTGCTCGGCGCATGCAACGCAGAGGGACGATGTGTCCTGGTCCAGATCTTCAGAGGACATCGAGCTTGGGATTAAAACCCTGATGGAGAATTATGGAGAGAAGTGATGTATTTTTCTACAGCCTGCTCATGCACAGGGACAAGTCCTTTATTTTACAGCTTCACAACAATCTTTCCTGAAACATGACTTCCTTAAGACTCAGAAGAAAACAACACGGATAGCACCATTACTGCAGCTACATCATGCTTCATGAATCTCCACAACAATCCTTAAGCTTGTAGTATTGGGATCTAATCACAATCCCCTCACCAGCATAATAAGCACTTTTGCAAACAAAAGGCCAATTTACTTTTTTTCCAAACCTTCTCTAGCAGAAGCCTGCTCCTTCCACAGATCTACCTCCTCACAACAGCCAGGTAGATACCACAATCTTTAGCAACACATTTGCCCAGGACTCTATAGACACTCTGAGGCAACACTAGGAGCGTTTCTCATTCATGTTGCCTCCCAGAAACTAGAAAATGCAGAGAGATTCTTTCAGTGAGAAAGTAAGGAAGAAACTAGGAGGAAGAAATGAAAGACCAACTATAGCCCCTGAAGGAAAAGGCACTGATCATCACAAATCACAAAGATATTGAGATGGCAGCCAGGTTTGTGTTTGTAACTACCTCCCTTTTACAAATTTACTGCTTAAATTTAAAATTTAAAAAAAAAAAAAAAAAAAAGGCCCAACCACAGAGCCTGAAGATAGGAATGTAGACAATGCCAGTTGTTTCTGTTCTGGTGCAAATTATTTTACCAGCTTTAGTTGTTATATATTGGCATGTTTCTATCTTTGGTTTCTCCTCGCGCCTCTCTGTCTTTCTAGTCTGTTAACCTGTTCTTTATGCTCTCCCCACTGTCTGCCATATTTTTGACTCACTTCCTTTTCTTGTCTTTTTTCTTCCTGTCACCCTGCACCTACGCTCCTTTTCCTGTAGTTCCCAAAATGCAATGCAAATTGTCCCCCCTCAGATGGTATTTGAGGGAAGGCAAAAGAAGTTGCTCATCTCTGTCACTGCCTTGAGATCACTGAGACAGCTGAAAGCAGCGTTGCAGAAAATAACACAGCTTCAGTTCAAGCAGAGCACCCTTTTTGCCAGTCGACATAAATATCTCCATCCCTAAGTAGAGATTATGCTTGATTTGCAGGTCTGAATATTCCTCTCATGTTGTTTGTCACTCTGAGGCAACCTTAGTGCTGGTGTAAATTTGTGCAGGAGGAGAATGAATGCTCTTCTCTGACATGGGGAATATTTGCTCCCACCTCAACCTGCTTTTCACTTTCCTACTGCAGCTGGCTGCTGGCTGCAGAGGAGAAACCTACACTGGCTTCCATCTCTGTAGCTAAGCTGGATGTTTTCCTTCCCTTCTGATACCGTTCCTTCACCAATGCTATGTCTTTGGGACTTAACCACTGTGGCTGTGCAACAGTTCCAGCTGATTTTGTGTGTGACAGAAAATCTGCTTTCACAATTTGTTCTGTTCTCTCTTTGGTTTTCTCTTGGCTCTAAATAAGCAGTGCAATTGATGCCTCTTTCTGATCTCTTTCTCTCTGCCCCCTGCCAGGGACAGGAGGAAAAGGGTGGGAAGAAGCAGAGAAAATCCAACCACAAGGTAAGACAGGACAACTGAGAAGCCTGATATAGATGATGCCGTCTTTTTTGTGCAGCTGGTGTCTTCAGGAACGAGATAAGGACAAATGTTTTCTTTTGTCAATCCCTGCAAATGTGATTTCACTGTCAGAAGCAAGCTGTTCTCTTTGGCACACTAAGAACTGGGGAGGGGGGCGGAAATAAACAGGAGAAACACCAGCAGAGGGGTATAGCAGCCAGGAAAGGGGAAGAAGAACATTAGCTCTGCTCTTTTCTGCATGACATATCATGAAATCAGACCAAGTGATCATTATCCCTACCCATATATGATCTTCATGTGAGAAACATATCCAGAAGTATTCTTAAGACGTACTACAGTGGCTTTCAAGAGGTGATGTTTTCAGCTACCAATCCACCAGAAATCACTAGGTAAGCGTGAAGACACGAGGACAGAAAACAAACATATCTGTCCAGCAGTACTCTGACAGCAGTGACGGGTAGAGAGATACCTAACAAACAGAAGCATCTTGAATTATGGGAACATGCAGGTTTTGGTGTGTTCCTGATGGCATTATACCTATGGTAGGGTATAAGTACACAACTCTTAGGGGATTTATTCTCTAGTATCAGAAAAGGGATTCTTCCAAACCTACTCTTAAAGGCTGTTTGAATACCTCTCCCTGTTGCATTGCATCAGCACTGGGCAGCTTTTGCCTCCTTTCTCTTATAACACAACATTGTTTGGACACATTGGCCACTTGTTAAAAAATTAGGAAACAAGAAGGGAGAGCCAAGGTCCCTTTGATAAATGTGGGGAACGTTCTGTTTAGTACCAAAGAAAATCAGTCAGACCCAGCAGTCAGAAACAACAGCGGCCAGGTCATTCTCAAAGAGGGGAAAAAAAAATCGTCTTAGCCAGAGGTCAACAAACATTTATTTGCATACACAAGATCAGCAAATATTAAGCCAGTTCATCTAGTATTAAGCACTAGAGGCCCAAGTCGTTTGCATAGTGGTTATAATTTTCTGTTTCTGTTGATAGCCGAGAGGCAATGAGCTGCAAAATCAATGTGTGTCCTGCCAGTTGTCACTGTATGCCATAACACAAGAGTTAAGCAAGATGAGTTTCAGACAGAAATTTTATAAACTTTTAAGCTTAGGGTGCTTAGCTAATACTTGGGGGATTTAGCACTGAAGTTAGAGTATCTGTGGAAGCTGAGGAGTAAAGGAGAGCAGTCCCCCTAGTAAATGCTTTCAATCTCCAGATTCTGTTAACTGATCCACGACAAGCTAGAAAGGCTTCGGTGTTATCATTCTCCTTCATTCATAAAACCACAGCTGAAAGTGGTGTATATTACCCTAAGATGCATGAGGTTTTGCAACACATGCCCATACTTAACAACAAAGCTTCCAACTAGGAAATAGATTGGTCCTTTCCTCCCTGTGGCATACCAATTTCTCAGGTCTATCAACTGCTCAGCAGCTCCGTAAGACAAATAAATGTCTGCTGTTTGGAGTCCGAGGTCCGCTGATCTTTTTCATTTGTGAGCTAAGACAAAGTAGAGGTCTTAGTTTAGCTTGATTTCCCTGATGGATGATGCAATATCTATGTCCCAAAAACAAGTTTCAGAGAATTCTGTATCGGCCTCAGCAAATCAGTATTTCCCGTATTGAAACATCAGCACTTCAAGCTGTGCAGCAATATGAAGGTTGTATATGGGGAAAAAAAAGAGAAGAAAAAAGAAAAAGAAGAACAAAACTGCCTTGTGATATCAGTAAAAGGAGGAGAAAAGCAGGCAGATCTGTACCTGGCTTGCTCATTTTTTGATGACTACTATTTGCTGCTAAAAAGCAACACAAAGAGGACCGGCCAGAGTGATCTGTTGATCATGAAGGCATCCTGCTTTCAGCAATGTTCTCCACTAATGGACTAGCAGAATATGAATAACAGGGCCACAAGCTACTGCCTGCTGTACACAAAGACTGACTTTCACACTTGTGTGAGAGTAATGACCAGAAATGGGAGAAAATGACCAACTATTATTTAGATTTTCCACTAGTTTAGAAGATGCCAAGATATGAATCTCTTATTATACTAGCTAAGGTAAACAATATTACAGGAACTCTTAGAGACTGTGCTCCAGGAAGTGACCTGGCTGCTACTGAGCTTCAAAAGCAAAGCTCTAGAGGCAAGCACCCCTAATCGACTGTGAAAATGTTTCTGGAACTTTTCAGATGTCTCTCTCTGTGCACCCTAAGAGAACCCTTTCACTACAGCAAATATATAGGTCTCTTTCACTACAGCAAATATAAGGTACTGATAAACCACTGTTTTTCTTATTGCCAGTGATTCAGTGAGCCTCTACCCTCAAAATACCAAAACTATCTTTGTGTGCTTTCTTGCCAATCCATCGATCTGATGGGTCAGCACCGTCTGTGCCCTGCACTTTTTATTTCTGACAGCTCAATCTTTTGCTCCTAACAGCTGACAGATTCGACAAAGGACCACACGGAAATGCTTGGAGAATCGTGGCAGCCCAGGGAGATGCCACTCTCACGCAACATTCATTTGCAGTTGTTATTTCAGTTCTAAAGTGCTTCACCAAGTTTTACCATTAAGGTCTAGAAAAACAAGATGCCCTTGCTGAGGATGTAACCCACTCATAATGTGAAGGACAGGGGTGATGAGAGATGTTGAGCAATGTCCCCATAACAGGCTTGTAAGCAGATAAGCCAACCTACCATGGCAAAACTATTTATCTGCTGGGGAAAAAAAAAAAAAAGTGACACTTGTCTACATAAACTGTGGATGTTCTCCAGTATTCCCTCCTTCTAGTTTTACCTTGTGTTCCCTTTCCTCATCCTTTCTACAGCACGAGCTTTCTCAGAACCAGTTCTGTCTAACGCTGTCAGAAAAAGTGAAAATGCGCCTCTGAATAACCTCCATCCCTCTTTCTTATGTCTTTTTTTTCACTTTAAAGGTTTTTCTATTTCCCCTTGGTGCCTTTTCATCTCTTTCAGCCCTTACTGGTCTTACTCTTTTTCTTACCAGCCTCTAACCTCTCTCTATGCTCTGCATTGCTCTGATATTATTTTTCACTTTCCAAATTCTCAGTTACCCAAATATAACTCTTCTTTGCCTTCCCATGAACCTCCTTTCTTATCCATCATTTGTCTAGCAAACAAGAGAGTAGTTTTGACTTCTGACTGGATATTAGGAGGAAGTTCTTCACAGAGAGAGTGATTTGCCATTGGAGTGGGCTGCCCAGGGAAGTGATGGAGTCACCATCCCTGGAGGTGTTCAAGAAAAGAGTGGATGGAGCATTAGTGCCATTGGATAGGGCTGGGTGATAGGTTGGACTGGATGATCTTTGAGGTCTCTTTCCACCTGGTTTATTCTATTCTATTCTATGCTATGCTATTCTATTCATCATTTCTTGGTGCTGTGTCACCTTCTCACAGATGATCTGCATTTTCCCATTTCCCAACTCCTATGCTGCATATCCATCTCTGTGATCAATTCCAGAGGTGAGGAAGTCCAAGAGAGGTAGAAAGATGGATAACAGCATAAGAAGAAGGGGCTGATTGCAGGCCTACAAACATCTAAAAAATTGCACACAATAAACACCTAGGAAATCAGTCACTGACAGACCAGGGATGAAGACACTCACAAGCCAGACAAAAGGCTTATTAGTACTTAATCCTCATCTGAAAGCTCAGACAAGTTGACTTCCAAATTGTATTAAACACATACAAGCCTGAAAGCTCATTCAGCCACTGAATACTATCTCAACTAATAAGCACAAGAAGTTCTGTTTTAGACAGTGACAGCTTTGCAAAATCAAAGTACCAGCTCCATTTTAAATGCTCAAAGCCTCCATAAGCAAAGATGAGTTTTGTGGGACAAAAAGACCTCACCTGAAGGTTATCAAGGAGAGAACATGGCACAAGGGAAAATGGTTATCACAGGCATCATGCCTGCAGCTACTTGGCAGAAGCTCAGTATTAGATGTATGTTTATCTCATATATCTCACAAGTCGTGTGAGGAGCAGCTGAGGGAGCTGGGGTTGTTTAGTCTGAAGAAAAGGAGACTCAGGGGAGACCTTACTGCTCTCTATAACTACCCAAAAGGAGGCTGTAGAGGGATGTGGGTCAGTTTCTTCTCCCAAGTAACAAGCAACAGTACAAGATGAAACAATTTGGAGTGGCACCAGAGGAGGTTTAGGCTGAATATTGAGAAAAAAAAATTGTTACCAAAAGGGTTGCCAAGCCCTGAAACAGGCTGTCCAGGGAAGTGGTGAATTTACCATCCCTGGAGGTATTTAAAAGACATACAGATGTGGTGCTGAGAGATGTGACTTGAGTGGTGGGCTTGGCAATACTAGGTTAATGGTTGGCTTTGATGATCTTAAAAGTGTCTTCCAAACAAATTGATTCCATGATTCTATATACTCCTATGTCCATCTCAAACCAGCTGCTTTTGAGATTAGACAGGTTTTTAAAGGATTCAGCCTAGTAGTTCAAAACCTTAAAATGGAAATGCCAAACCAGGATTGTAGATTGTAGCCAAAGGTTCTATTTTTTTCCTCTCTCTGCTACCAGACATTTTAAATTTCTGTTTAATATTCAGCTTAAATTTGTATGCAAACAAAAGAATAAACTGATCCTGTGTTGTATCTTGATATTTCCTGAGTGTAGAGAACACTGCACAAAATGCAAATGCTACATTGCAAGTAAATGTCACATATATGGAACTGAATTACTTTTGCCATTCATCCAAATGACAGTCACATACAGCTGCTTTTATTCTGATTTAATAACACTTATTTTACAAAAACTCTATGTGACTTGAACAGGACTATTTAATTAGAGCCTGACTCCAAGTATGCTGAAATCACAGCCAGTTATTGCATTGACTTCGTATTTTTAATCTGGCCCTGGTAAATCAGTGTCCAGTATAAGCAGGAATATCAGAGTTTGGCCTGTAATGAGAGAGTTACGGAAAGTTAAACCCTTTACTAGCTTCATGTGATTAAAAATGACTGCTGGTGTACAGGATGAAACCTATACAGCAGCCTCAGACATCTAGGGTGAAACCAATCACTAAAATAAGGTCAGGAAGGGATGTTTCCCTCCTCAGCTCTACTGCAAAAAGCCAAGAGTGGAGAAGTTACTGGCCTTCCTTCATATTCTGAGATACTGTCCACATTCAGGGAGTACACCTAATGCCACTGCTGGGACCTGCCTTCCTTCTTCCCCTCTTCTGGCACATGCCAGTTCTGAGGTCCTTTTATACTTTTGGGTCTGAGTGAACCTTGTGGCTGGCAGGATGAATTTTGGAGGTCATCAGGTACTGTCACATACAGAGGGAACATTGCTGATCACTTTGGAACTGGCAAAGCAAGGAATTAGCCCTAGGCAAAACCAGTCTCTCCTTGGTTTTGTCGTACCTGTGTCCACTCTGTGCAGCACTGTGGAACACGGTGGAGCAGTTTTGAAGTCTGTGTTTTGTGGGGTTTTATCAGAAGAGCTTCTTTGGCATTGTATTTGATTTTACTGACAAAATGAAGCCAGGGTTAAAAAATAAATCAGCTCCAGCCTTCAGGGCCAATGTTATGCAGACTCACATCTTGACAGTTTTTCACAGCTTTCCAGTGTAGGAGGAGACTGCTTGCCACTAGAGCTGTAAATAAAGCTTTTAGAGAAGGTCCCTGCTACTTTTTGGCCTACATGCACTTGGAGAAACAGAATAGAGTATGTGTGTATTGAATCTATTAACAAATATGAAACAATAAGGAAATTAGAGCTCAGAAATCACAGAAAATTAGAACTCGGTCTAAGCAAAGAAGAAGGGGTGGAAGCAGCAGATTCGATATAGAGAGCTGTATAAAACAAGGATAATGGCTTTGCAAAGAGGTTTTCATTCAAAAGGATAATGAAAAAGAAAACAAAGGGTAATAATCATCCATCCATCTCAGCACAAATAGTTGGGGTTTTTTTACTGCCTGTGAAGATTTCAGCTGTGATACCATTTGCCAAACATATAATATTCCTACTATTAATATGCATTTGCTTGCAATGAGGAGTAAAATTATAGTATAAATTAAAATCTGATTTTAAAAATCCCTCAGACAACTTCTACTCGAGTTCTGCAAGACCAGGAACAAAATTCCCATTGAAAGCAGACAGCAAGAGGTCACAGAAATATCAAATGTAGCATCTTTGACACAAGTTTCTCCAGGCACGCAGTGCCAGTGCAAGCTGCAATGCAAGCCTGGGTAGAAAGGCTAATACAAACCAAGTCACATCTATCTCAGTGATTTGCACCAGTGAGATCCATCTCTGTGCCCATCAAATCCTTAACAATGTTTTTTAGCAGCACCAGCAGAGTGGAGACATCTTTCACAATGCTGGCTTTGGAAAGAGGAAGGGTTTGAAAATTCAGTGAGGTTACTGATGCATCCCTTAATACCCACCAAACAGCTGTCTTAGCTGAGGCAATATTCTAATCAACACCTCAGAGGCTACGAACCTTGTAGTAAAGCAGTTGTAACCAACGCAATTCTGCCAAGATAAGTAAATGGCCTTCACTTTTTGCATTATATGCATGTTGCTCTTCAAGGAGACTTCTATCTCTGACCTAACGTGATTGTGTGTCCTAATGTTACTCATGGTAATGTTTCTGAAAGGAAAACCCAAAGCCTACTAAAATCTGAGGCTCAAGTTCAACAAATGCTCAGCTCTGCAGTCAAAACGCAGCACCTCTTTTGTGTCAGGGATGTTCCTGACCATGGGGTCTGCTACTGATCTTTATTTAAATCTCAACATCCCAAAATAACTAAACAATTTAAGACATGGCTACAGTGTCATGCTTTTCCATCTGTTTTCTCATGAGAACAAAATGAAACTGAGAATCATAAGAGCTTTGTGGGTTGTGACCGTAGGTAAAAACTTCTCTCCTTGATTCTACCCTAAAAAGTACAAAAGGCTATTGTCTGCTGCATATTGTGGGCATTGGCTGCTATTACTTTTACAGTGAGGCTGAAGTATTCTGCAGTGGAAGTACTGAACACCACATTGTGGCTATTACAAGCTTAGTGCTGCAGATGCTTGCTGCTTATTTCTTAGGATTCTTGAAACGTGACATTAAAATATCTGTGGATGGCTCTTCAGGGTCACCTCAAAGGCTTGCCTGACCTGTGGCCTGCTTTCAGATGACTGCCTGAAGACAATTAAGGAAATAAAGCTATAAAATACAGCAAGCATCAGAGTGATCTTTCCCTTGGCATATCCTCCCACCTTCTAGTTTCTTCAAGTGAAGGTTCATTTAGAAAGGGTGTTCAAAGCAGCCATGAAATCCCAAGTGTACTGCTTTGACAACCCAGTTTGCAACCCGCGGTCTAATCCCAGTGTGGGTAAAGATGACACAGTGATTTAACACTCCACATTTTCTCAGTGAATCAGCACATGCATCTAGGACAAGAATTTCTTCATCCTCAAAGCTACAATGCTATGAGCAGAATACTTAGCATCCACGTGTAATTCACTGCCCATTCTCCACTCACATCTCTTTCACTCTTCACATACGAGACCATCTTTTTATGCTCCCATATATCAAGTTTATTTTGATCTGTGATCTCACATTTTTTTACCACCAAGGGAAGAAAATAAGTCCCAAGTAAGCCTTCCTTGTTGCCTTCAATAGGTTTGTTCATGGGTCTGCTACTGAGAGAAAACAACAACATTCTCCAGATAACAAGACCTCGAAGGCAGGGTAGGACAGGGGGAAGTAGCTTAAATCAGAGCTCACAATACCTGTGTCTTCATCCTGGCTCTCCTGTTTGCCTGCTGAGTGACCAAGGTCAAATAACTTTGCCACGTCCCAATGACTCTGTCTGTAACAGAAGAAAGAGGAATGCAAATCCTTCTTGTGATGTTCTTTTCTGCTTTATTCATTTGACTGCAAAGAGTTTTGTCGTCCTACTCTCCTACTTTTTATGGCTCATCAGGACAGCAGCACAAGACCATGAAGGGACACAGATGATCTACTAAGAGCTATTATCTAGATTCTGATGTTACAAAGGTGCCAATCCAGATGAGCAGTGGTGCACACGATGAAAAATTAATAAAGGAAAAAAAAAATGAGAAAGGCAGAGCAAGGAGATGAACTTAACATGCTCAGCGTAACCACACAGTGTTTTTATAGAGACATAAAGATCTAGGGGTCTTTTAATGAATGTGTCTTATCTGCTCACTCATTTCTTTTATGGGGGTTTAGTGGCATTATTTTTTTTTTTAATTGGTTCAAATATATAAATTGGAGAGGAAAAAAACTAATCAAGAAAAGTTTTAATCATTTAAACTAAGTGCCATGATAATTACACGGCATTCAAAATCCCTGCCTCTAATGCCAAGACTTCAAAATTGCCTTTGGTTACAGAGCATTAATAAATGCTCAGTTAATGCAAGCAGAGGAGGAAAAGGCAACACATACCAGTTTACACAGATTGTGCTGGACCAGTAAAATACCATATACATTCTGTGGGAATTTGGGATAGTGATGTGAATTGGAACAAACCCTGACATTATACATTTAGGCAGCCTGAAGAAAAGAAACGTTCTGAAAAGCAAGGTTGAGAAATCACCTCCAAGAGCTTCCATCTCCTCTAGGTTTACAATATGTGACTGGAACTACCATTAACAGTCAAAATACTGCAGCTTCGCTAATTAGCTGCCCCTCAGTAGCATGCTCTTTAATCAGAACATTAGCCTTAGAAGTCTTTCCCAGCCTCGCTGTAGAGATATTTCAGAAAAGGCCATAGTGAAACTTGTCATTAAGTGTGCTTTTCTTAATTTATCTCATTAAAAGTATAAATGGAAGGCAGAACTATTTCAACTATGTACTCTTTCGACGACTGATTTGCCCCCTTCTGGCCCATACATTCTCTAGCTAGCCATACTCACTCAATTATGCATAGGAGGGATAAAGCACTCGGGTTTCAGTGAGATCTCAGGTGGTGACAACAGCAGAGGCTGAGGCTAAGTCTGGAGCAGAAACATTAGGAAGAATGACAACGTCTGAATGGAGGTCACTAAAGCCTTCTTAGCTTGCTCTCCTTCAGTGCAAGGGACAGCACTTTGGCAAGGAAACCATCACATTCTCATAAGAGAAAATAAATAAACACCAGAAACATCAGGTAGGACAAGCAGAAAAGCATCCAGAAAAGAGAAAAGCTGGGGAGGGAGGAAGGGAGAAGATGAAAGGAATAATAATAATAATAATAATTTTAAAATGTAAAAATAAATAAATAAATAAATAAAACTAACATCCTTCAGCATCAGGAAATTGCATAGCTTTCTAGTGCTCTGAAAGAGCCATGCAGTCCCACAGCCTGTTTGTCTTCTTGGGTTACTTCAAAGCCCAACAGCAGCAGTTTGAGTCAGAGCTGCCCTGAAAATGAGAGCAAGCTGGGCACTGGCCAGTGTGGTACCAGGAAATGTGTTTCCCTCTTATCTTTTCTACCTCAGGGGCTTCACAGCTGCTGTGGGCTGAGGCACAGCATGGCCTCACAAAGGACCACGCTAGCTGTAGTGCAGCAAGGCAGGTCAGAGAATAAAATGTTATACTTCTGAAGTGGGCTGTATTACTGCCAGTTCTTTAAGGAGAAGGTAGAAGCTTTGCTAATAAGGATGTTTAAAACTGAGGTTTTTTTTTTTCAGAAATTACTCTGCTTTGATTCATGTTGCATGACCAGATTTGCTTTTAGGCTATTCTGAATATCCCTCTCAAGTGGAAAAAAAAAAAACAAACAAAAAACTTCCATGGATTATCTCTTGCCTTTGGATGAGGCATGTGATTGTTTGTGCAATTAACACAGGTAGCAGAAAAGACAAGACCCAAATCCACAAAGCAGAATAATTACTAGGGAGAAAAAAAAAAAAAAAAAATATATATATATATAGATATATGCGAGGATCCCAAAAGGTTTTATAGAGAGTTGTGGGAAGTAGAAAACTCAAATACCCATGCATGATGGTATGAAAAACCCATGGGAAATAATCCCTTCAGCAAGTTAGCATAGTCAGTTTTCTCTCATTATACAGTTTTTGGCATGGCTTCCTTCTCCGAGTGTCTCTGAAACAGAAAAGCCCTGATACAAACAGGGATTAGCTGAAACACTACCAGAAATCCAACATACTTCAGGCTGTGTCAAGCTCTGGAGAGCTGTAGCTATTGTTATATTCACACAGCAAACAAGGCTAAGGCTCCGTGCTGCGGGGAGAAGAGAAAAGGAGGGAGGCAGTGAGGAAGGAAGAGGTGGGCAGCAAGGCCATGGCATTGAAGTGCCTGAAGTGCCTGGCAGCATTGCTCCTCCACAGGGCCTCACCAGGGTCTGCATGGACGGCAGCTCTTGTTAAGCACCCTCCCCAGCGATCTCTCACCATGAGGGGAATCAGAGGAGGAGGAGGATATAATCTGTAGGGAGATCCCAGAGCAGCAAAGCTACTTCTTCTCCCCTGCAGACAGGGTCAGGAAGTTTAAGTGCTGGTGCTGGGAATGTTAAGTGCTGGTAAAGCTTTGAGTTCAAGCAAAAAAAGTGGCTTGGAAAAATCATCCTGCTTAAAGAGCTGCAGTTTCAGCCAGCTGTTTGGTCAAAATCAGAACATTTATTGCATTCCACTTGGGATTCAAAAGTGGAGACAACTGATCGAGTTCAGGAAGACACAATTCAAACAGGTCCCATTAAAACAAGCTGCATTTCTCAATGTATAAAGATCTATTTCAGCCAGGGAGGCAGGAAGAAGCAAGAAAATGTCACTTTCTTATCTCTTAAGAGGACATTAATCTTCCCTGGCTTCAGTCACCCCATCTGCACGGATGAAATATTTTTTAATAAAGCCACATCCCATGAACGTGGCAGAGGCAGAGCTACCCCTCTGAGGGTGGTGAGTGCATAAACAAACCATCATCATATCAACCCTACTATCATGACTGGCATATCTCAATATACCAGATTTCTCAGATACAAGGCAACTGCTTCAAATACAATAATGCACTATTACTTTTCACCGCACAGTCTCTCCAGCCGAAAAGGTTATTGTTGCTACACTTTAGATGCCACTCTGCTTAGCTCTCCCTAGGAGAGATGCTACAAGCAAAAGTGAAGATTACTATTAAGATAACCCCTTTTGCCAGTCCTTTTAGCTTGCTCCTCTGATCTAGTCCAAAAATAAGATTACCCAGAGGCTTTAATGAGCTATGTTTAATTGATGTCTGATATTAACTGCACCCTCATAACAGAGATAATATCTTTTCCCTGGACACGTATCATTCATATCCTCACATAAATCTCTTGTTTGTTGAGTAGGCCCATTTATATCATCTTACAAAATGTCAGACAGATCGGTTCTCGCTCCATTTTCTAATTTCCTGATATAATGGATATGTACATCTACCGTTGCTAGGCAGCAGAGCTCAAGCTGTAGCCTCTGTGGCATCATTCTTCCTGATTTCCACATTAATTATTGACAGATTGAAATATATTAATTAAGAAGAGCCAGCAACAGCATACCTCATTGCTAGACACCAGGATTACCTAGCATAGGAAAAGGAGGTAAATAATCCTTAGGGTAAAATCTGAAGAGGTGATTGAAGCAAGAATTGCACAGAGGAACTTCATGGAGCCAGGAGCATCGTATTTCTTGCTGTGAGCAAGCCTGACAGCAGACTTAACTCCTACAACAGCTACATCCTTTGTTCTTTGCATCTGTGTTACTAGCCCAGGCTCAAGGCATACCGTGTGTGGAAACAGTCACAGCCAGGACAAATGACAGCCTGAACCCCTATGTCCAGATGGCCCTGAAGAATGGCCATGCAGCTGAGAAAAGGCAGAAGTCAGCAGGTTTAGCTTCTCTTCTAGAAATCCCTTTAAGGTGTCATCCAAACACAGGCCAAAACCTTTCCAACCTTCAAGCCAGACACAGCCACTCCAAGTTCAGTGTTTCTGTAGAGGTTCTGAAAGTGGCCCTTGGGTTTTGTTCATGCCAAGGACCAGGTGGTGTTTCTGCTTGCTTGCCTTAGTGTATGTCTGTTACCAGTTTACACAAGAGATCTCCCTGTCCACAGCAGTCGGTATGCTTGAGGAAGGTCTTGCAACACTGAATTGCATGAGAGGAAAAGGCAGAGAATCACAGCAACACAGAATGGTTTGGAAGGGATAACCTTAAAGATGACCTTAAAGATCATCTAGTTTCAACTCCCCGGTCACGCTCAGGGTCATCTCTTACTAGACTAGATTGTTCAAGTTCCCATCTAACCTGCCTTGGAGCACTTCCAGACTAAGAGCTGGATGATCAAATTCCTCCCGGAAGGACAATCTCAGCTCTTTGTAGAAGAAAATGCTTGGTCAAGCACTCAGGGTATTGGTACCTACACAGCCTCTATCTTTGGAAAAAGTGTATTAAAGCTAAGTAGTGCCAGGTCCAGCATCTGCTACTGATAAACACATGAAAAGTAACCAGTCCTGAGGAATTCAGCCCATCGGAACACAAAGATCTTATTTCTCACACTATTTGCTGAATACAAAGTGAAAGGGAGTGAAAAATTGCCAATGTCAGTACTAAAGAGAGTGACTTGCAAATAAAGAGCAAAGGCAGTGCGTTTCTCTGCTGATACTGGATCAAAGAGCTGCCGTCCAGCTGTACCAACACTCATTTGCAAACACATAGATCAAAGGACTCCAGCAACAGTTGGCAAGTTTTGCAGCATCTGCCTACCCCAAAACCTTCTCTTGGGATGGTGTCATAACTCATTGTCAGGAAAATTGCTTAGATATCATCTATTTCCAACAGCAAAGATCAGAGGGAACCATGTAAGAATAAATGAGATTTCTCCATCCACCCATTCACACAAACTTTTCAGTACCCTGAAAAGCCATGAAGGCAAATATACCAGACAAGCTCAGCTTGCCACATATGCCAGCTGACCACCTGTTCTTGAGTGAAATCAGAGAAAAAACTCCTTCTAATTTTTCACACCTGACATGATGGACCTTCTGTGTTCCCAGTAAGGGTGCATCTACTGATGCTTGTTTTACCCAATCTCTCTCCATCTAGTTCATACCTATTTCCAAGTAGGCAGAGCCAGGAATCATTGATTTAGAGGCTGTATTTCAGGCTCAGCTTATTAAGCAAGGTCTCAAAGGGAAACTAAAGGAATTATTTGTTACTGATCAGCCATTTGAACAATTGTCAGTAGCCAGCCCAACCTTGCCAGGTTTATTCTGCCAGTGTGATTTAATACTGTGCTAATTTGCAGCTGCATGTTGCAGTGCAGGCACAACCTTTCCTACCTGTGACTGCTGGAGTTAAACCTCTCCTCCACAGTACTGAAAGCCTTCAATCCCCATTCATATTAGCAAGAGTTTGAGGACACTGAGTGCTTGTGTTGGTTTGAGCTAATTGGAGAATTTGAGTGAGAAATTAGACTAATTTGGTTGTACTCTCTTGGGGATTTTGGTCTCCGGGAGGGCTGTGGTGTGTATTACCCTTTTTACTGTATATTTCTGTAAATATCTGTTATATCTTGTAAATATTTGCTTGTATATTTGCATTGCTGTAAATATAAAGCTTCATTTATTAACTTCCAGTGTGTTTTTCTGAGTTTTAGCTGGGGTTTAAAAAGGTGGGGGGGCAGGTCACTGCAAACCCACTACAGTGCTCCAGAGAGGTTCCTGGTACCTTCCTGGAAGTGATAGTGAAAGGACAAAGACATCATTGTGGCACTGAGGGATTGAATGCCTTTTCTGTCCCACTCCTGAGAAAATAATCTATTTCATCTGTTGCCTGTTTTGTGTCCTTTCATCTCAAACTATACACAATTTTTTTTTTCCAGACTAAAGTGGTCTTCATCTGCAGTCAAATAAAGACATTCTGCTACTCAGCACTTTTCTAGATTCATATCCTTGAGGTTCTAGATTCATATCCATTCAAAAGTAAGAGGTATCCTCATCATTTAATGATGGGGCCCCATGGATGAGCACAGTTCACAACAGGTCTCAGGAAAACAGATATCATACAAACATTAAGGTTAAAAAAAAAAAAATATTAAAGCCCTCTTAGTCAGAAGCTTATCCAGGCTCAAATTAGCAGCTCCAGCATCCGATTTGCCGCTTGCTCTGCGCGCCCTGCCCACAAATGTTCAACATCTCACGCTGCTTCTGTAATTGTGGGGAAAGGCCATCAGATTCAGAGCACTGCTTCCCATATTTCTGAACTACATTTATAGACTCAGGCACTCCAGGGTACGGCACACGCTTATCTTCTTGCACTTTACAACATGGCAGGGGTACTGCAGCCCCGGACTAAAGATGCATTAGCAGAGTCATGCGGTGACAAATTGCATAACACCTGCTTTTGCTTGGCTTAGCTCTCGGCTGCTGTTTGTCCCTTGCTTTCACCAACAATGTACCTGGCACGTGAAAGAATAAAACAAAGCTCAGTCAAGGTGAAGTTGTAAACAAATGCCAGTACATTCAGATGAAAAAGCTTTATAGAACATCACTGTTGACAGTCAAGAGAGCCTAAAAGCTTGAAAGCACAAAGTTTACACACACAGGCCCAGTGGTACCTCAAGTTCACAGCCTTGTCACTTCACACACTGCTGGACAGAGGCTTGTGTCTATCACAAAGACCATTTGCAAAAGTTCAAGCCCCATCCATCTGCAGCACATGGTGAACAACCACATAGAGGTAGAAATAGCATCCTACAGTGTCCTGCTCCGCTGCACCACTGCTCTAAAGGCAACAGCAGCCACTTAACCCTGCCTGCACAGATATTTTGGTGCACTGAACATTGGCTGCCCTTGCTGGAGGGAAGAGGGTGCAAAGACACCCATTTGAGATGGAGAGTGGAGCAGGGTTTTGCAAGATCTGGCCCATGTCATGGTCCCAGCACTGCACTGCAAGAGTGTGAAGCCCCTTCGCAGCAACATGGGGCCACAGAAGAGGTAAGGACAGTCCTTGTCCAGCCATACCTGGGGAAAAAGCAAAAAAAGTTCAGGACCAACTCCATCTTTGTGTAGCCACACAGATGGGGGAAAAAAAAAAAAAAAAAAGGAAAAGAAAAAAAAAAGAGGTAGTGCATGTCTGGTGAACAAGGCATAGGAAAATCTCAGGGAAGTAAAATTCCCAACCCAGATTCCTTTTAGAGCAGTATACATGCTTACCAAGTACTTCAAACTACAAAACATTGATTATTCTACTTACAAACCTTCCATGACTACCAGAAAGGCTGGGAGAACCAGTGGATGCCTGTAAACCATCCTGTAATCTTCCAACAAACAATCTAATGAACAGAGCTACAGATGCGAAAAGAAGGAGGGGAGGTGGCTGCCTCCCTACTCTGCCCTACCTAAGGATCTCCCCTGCACAGAACAGTTTAGGAACTGTGCTGCTGGTTTTGGTAAGGCTGTTACGCAAGGAGGGAGAAATAACTTTCTGTTCAAGGTAATGGCTTGGAACCTAGAGAACTGTCTTTTAGCTCTAAGTCTGCTGCAGATTTCTTGCTGGCTTTGATTTAGCCATTTAATCTCTCTACACTTCAGTTATCCCGTTAGGAGAATCAGGAGATAACCCTTTTAACTCACATGGGTGTTTTAGGTACATTCAAGTTGCTGAAGAGCTCTGATACTAAGATGATTTAGGCTATGAGAGTATGTAAGTGTATTAGGAATTGTGTAGCTAGCTGAGTCCTATTTCATCACACCCACTAAAACTGGCATATGGAGTTCTTAATCCGTAGATAAATGTATTTTAATCCCCAAATCTAGTCAATGGTGCTGGTTTCCTTCAAGATACATACACACACATACAGACACAAAATCCATCTATCCCAAGCCACTTGGATATTACTGGGTTAAGAGAAGCCAGAAAAAGGGAGAAATTTAATAAAAGCAACTAATAAATAGACTGAGCTTTGTTTTATTCTTTCACTTCAATGTTTCAGCTGGTATATTTAAACTTTCCACAAGCAGATCCCTGCATAAATTCCCACGTGCTGATTTAGTCCTGTAGTTCAGAGGCCAGACACGGACACTGTGCTTTGACAGCATACAGTTTCAAGCTGAACTGTGAACAGAAGACATCTCTTGAATAAACTAATATTGGGTGGGGGTTTTTTTTTAGTGTTTTTGTTACTGTAGCAGAGCAGAGCTTAGCAAAAGCAGCAAGAATGATGAGGAAGACATACCGCAGAGCAAAGGAGCTATAAATTACAATGCCAAGAACATTACTAGTGAAAACAGAAAGCAAAGAAACCATCTCGTGTGAGATATGAAGTGTCCTGTCATAGATCAGCCTGCAACCTGAATACAGTGAACTTACTGAAATGAGTAAATCACTCTTGTTGTATGACTAATGCGATCATCTCATTCATGTGACCTGACAAGAGCTTTCTGTGTGTGAGATTTAAAGAGAGAATTTAATAACATCATTGAGCTAGAGCTAATGTCATCTGGCACTTTAAATCTCTCAGATGGAAAGTTAGCAGCAGATAAAAAGCTTCCGTGGAGTTCAGTTAGTGATTCAGAGAGGTAAATTTGCTGAAATGGCACGACTGAAATGAAAAGTAGCGTTAACATTCATTCTCTTGCAATAAAGAATGAATTTAGGAGCTCAGGAAGGCTGGTGCACAGAGCCCCAGCTAAAACCAAGCGTAGCCTGGGCAGACGCTGTTTCAACCTCGCTCTTTCACCTCCATGTTTCGCTTTAAACCTTGTCAAGAAACAACATAAAAATAATTTTTAAACTCAGCTATTTCACAACTGGGTGTCAGGTAATCAGCTAATACACATTTAGTTGTCTGCAGCACTGTAATGCAGACAAATATCCACGAGGTAGAAAACAGTAAAGCATACTCCTCCTCTGGAAGCCCAAATAAACCTTAAGCTTTGAAGAATGAGAGAAATAGGATCTTATTTCCTAAAACACTATTTCTGTTCTGAAAGGTCAGGACTTCTCTAGCCTTCCTGTCACCTGGATTTGATGGCAAACCTTTATCAGAGCACAAAACGAAAGGAGTTGGCTTTTTGAAGGGATGAAAAGACACTGCCAGTAGTATTTCTTAAATTAGTGAGGGATTTTTAAAGCGAGTGATTAATTTCTCTTGCCAGGGGACATTTAGGAGTGTGTGTAGTGCCTGTAGCAGCAGACGACAAAGGAAAAAGAGCCCCGTGGAAGATGAAAGGATGAGGGCACGGTTTGCATGACAACATAAACTAAACATAGTGTTTAATAGGCGATTTTCTAGATGAAAGGCAGGCAGGGCCTTCTTCAAGCTTGACATGAGAAAAGCATTTGATGAAACACCACATGAGAGGTACTTATCAAGCAGGAAAACATAGGGATTAGTGGAAGGAATGGAGCAGTTCGGGTTTAAACAGGAAGATCTTGGGCAAGACCTTGCTGACTGCAGCTGCAGCCTAAAAATCAGTGGGAAGAAGGCAGGTCTCACACTGTCATGTAACGACTTCAGCTGGAAACAGGGCTGAGCTACCACACTTGCTGAGGGATGTCATCAGTGGAGATGAGCATTAGCATATTGCGTGGGAAGAACCTGAGACATTGAAGAACAGGAGTAGTGGAAATAGAATCAAATTGCATGGTACAAAAGTGTCATCACCTAGGAGAGACGAGGAACAAGAAATTTTTTTGTGTAAGCTGAGAATTCATTAGTCAGCGATGACAGAAGGGGAAAAGGCCTGGGGGTATCCATGGAGGACAGGATGACTGAGCCATAAGGGAAAGTGTAAATACAACCCTTGGTTGTTATCAGGTAAAATGTTTCTGGTAAAAACAGAACCAGCAGTGCCACTGTATAGCTCACCGATGCATCTGCAGTACACTTCTAAGCAATTAGGTTTAAATAGAGAGAAACAAAAAATTAATCTGGAGCAGGTGATTAGGATAATCAAGGAAAGAAAAGCTTCATCTTTCAGAAGGATGTGAACAGAAAGGGTGTGAAACAAAGGCTGCAGGAGATATGGATACTGTCCACAAGCACTGCAGAGAATAAATACCTACTAGGAGAAATGATGATTTATGCTAAAAGACAGGGTGGACACAAAAAAGCAACAATTTGTCATGATCACATGTCAAGGGTAAAAAGGCAGAAGAACTACCTTCTTAAGAGAAAGTAGTAACAGAAGGAACAAGAAGCCCTTCTAGCCTTAAGTGGCCCCCTTCCTGAAATGATTGTATGACCTAAGTACTTGCAAAGCAGTGGACTTGCCTCAACCCAGCTGGTCCTTCAGGTCCCATTTTTCTGTGCATTCCTCTTTAACACACATAAACACACAGAAAAAAAAATTAAAAACAAAAAAGTAAAATTCCCTCCCCCCATATGCAGTCCCAACTCGAACACTGGTAGTTGGACTTAGCCACTTTTCTGATATCTGTGGATATTTAAGAGCTCAAAAGGATTTTGTCTTCCTTTGCACACAGCTTTTTCAGCCCTTCTCCCTGAACCAGCTGCATTATAAACACTGATATGAGCACTAGAAGTAACCTGATAAAATCCTGAGGGAAAGTCAAATGGTTGAAAGTGAGGCTTCAATCCAGCTGAAAACACTCCTGTTACCAGAAAACACAACATCATAGAAGGAATGGATGTACTTTGGCTGGTTCCAGAGGCTTTTAAAAAAGCCCCAACCAAACAATAACAGATTATTCCATCCACAAAGGAGTACTATATCACTTGCTTCTATCAATACTACAAACATCTAACTTCTGTATGTTGCACATCAGGTATTAATGTTAATCTAACTGGGCAGCAGTTCAGCAGCTGCTTATGAATGGTTTGAAAGATACTGGCTGGCCACCAGTGCTTGGCAAAACATAGACCTTTCTTCTCAAGTACAGAACTTGAGTTGATCATAGAACAGCTTTTGTTGAAAGAGACCTTTAAGATCATCAGGTCCAACCATTAAACTCAGTACAATGGCCACCTACTGCTGGATTCCCAGAGTGCTGACAGAGGCTTTGCCAAAAGGCAGTCGACCTGAAACCCTTCTCTTGGCCCAGTGAAAAGATACATCCAAAATGAACACTTCCCTTACAGCACATTCAGTTTATGCCCCAAACCAGGGCTCATCAGGAAGAGTTTGCTGCTGATCCTAAAACAATCTCTGCCTTTCCCCAGTTTCCCTCTTCCTCTGTGCCTGGATTTTGCTCCAGTTGGAATGGAGCAGTGCAAGAGGTACAGAAGAAGGCAGGGCAAACAATGAGAGAAATAAGGCCCATTTTCCAGGTTAATTTGCTGACATACTTGATAAGGTATTTTTCTTTCAGAGTAAAAATGAACACTCTGTGAACACAGTTTCCCAGCAGCTGGCCTTTCTTTTGAGTTGTCAACCCACTGAGAAGGCAGATATTTAAGCCTTTAACCACCTTTCTCTGGAACTACACTGAACCCTTAATCAATTTGATTTTTAATAGCTGCTTGATATCCCAACAGGAGAGATTTTATAGGCTAGTTTCCACCTTTCTCTCCTGACTACTGAACCAACTAAAATGAGAGCATGTCTTTCAGCCATGTACCTAAAGCCCTCGTAAAGGAGCCCTTATTCCACAAATGCAGTCCTGTAATACATTAGGTGCTCCTGATCCAGCTTTGTCTATGGGAATGTCCTTCATTTCAAGGACACTTCTCTCAGTTGAGTAATGCTCTTTAAAAAAAAGGGGGGATAATTAACGTGCTTAAAGTTCTGTGCACTAAGCTCTATGCCACAACAGGTGCTCTGCTCAGGTGCACTTGGAGAGGATCCAGATATTTGGAGCTATGAGACTGGAAGCGCATCAAGTTCTTTTTCTTTGAATTGCAGCACAACTTCCTGACTGGGCTTCAAAGCCTGTGCAATCACTGCAGAACTTTAATGATCTTATCAACAGAATCCATATTTTAAGGATGTTTTTTCTCATTTGTGTGGTGCCCAGAACTGGAAACTAGACTTGCATTATTTATTCTTTCCAGTGATCTTGTCAGATCATCTTTATAGGGAATTTTGCAAGCTCTCCTCATTAGAGCAGAAGCATTTCAGGCCATGCAATGTGTTGCTGTGTTGCTGCTGCAGATGTAGTCAGAAATGGCTATCCAGGATGAAGTGGTATGTGGCTGCTGCTGTCTCAAACAGGAACAAGGATTTTGGTGAGGCCTCAAGCTAGAAATCTGACTTCCTATCCGCCTTTATAACACAGCAAAATGAGCAGTCATGAGGCAAGCCCATGACAGGTTAGAAATGAGAAATTTTAAGGGCTATTAAACTTTCTAAAAATGTTCCTAGTGGATCAGCATAAATTTACTTAGTGCTTCTATTTCTGTAATTGTGACATAGTGGGAGCACTTGCAGCATTTAGTGGTTTAGTCACTGAACTCACAGTTTGGCAGTAACCTCGACTGGTACAAACCCAATGAGGGATATTGCAGCATCTCTACACCTGAAATGGAATTTCAGCATGTTTTGTACTTATTACAGTTTTCACAAGTCTTATTTTGCAGACCTTTGTTTTGCTTCACAGAATCAAATATATCTGGTTGGAAGAGACCTCAAGGATCATCCAGCCCAACCTTTGACCCAGCACTGAAGGGTGAACACTAAACCATGTCCCTAAGCACCAGGTCTGCACACCATTTGAACACCCTGAGGACTGATCTTTCCACCACTGACCTGGGCACACCGTTCTGATGTTTGAGAACCCTCTCAGTGAGGAAATATTTCCTAATATTCAGCCTGAACCTCCACTGGTGCAGCTTTAAACTGTTTCCTCTAGTTCTCTCACATGATGTAGGCAAATGTCAGCAGCAGCTCAGGATCATGATTCTCCAGCTGCTGGAACAGCTGCTTGGGGCCAGTATTGAGCTGGAAACCAGAATAATATTTAGGCTACTTTCAATCATTCCAAGAGCTGAATTGGTTGGGTTAATGCTGCAGAAGAGACTATGCTTGCCCCTTTCAGACCCACTGTCAGGGCTACCTTTCCCACAACTCAAGTCCTTCCTTGCTTAGAAAGAAAACCATAGGTGCAGCTTATCTTCTGCAGAAGATGGTGCTATGAGGATGCTGAATGTGTCCAATACTGCGTTTGAGGAAAGATTACCCAGGTGCTGCTGCCAGCATATTTTCTTGTTTCACGAGCAGACCTTTAGTAAGTGACTGACAGTGCTTCAGGCACTTTAACCAACTGCTGCCCTCATTTAATGCCAAGTCTGCCCTGATGCTTTGCTTCTGCCAATCAAACCTCAAGTGTGCCTTCCAAAGTTTGTCTTGGAGTAAAATCCATCTTTTTTGCCACACTGATTTGGAAAGCCATCTGACAGAGCTCTCCTGATCAGCAGGAGAGGAAGAAGATACTTCCTGGAACAGAGCTCTTCATTAAAGGACTTTGCCTACCAGGGAAGCATATAGTGTGGTTGTTACAGCATGTAATTAGAAGTCAAAGGACTAAAGCTTAAATAAAATAGCTGTGTGACTAAATTATTAACTTCCTCAGCTATTAATTTGCAATACATACCAACTCATCTCCATCATAGGGATGCTGAGAGGTTTAATCAGCGAATGTACATGAAGCACTATTAAATGTTGAAAAGCTGAATACTTGTCTTTGTGGAGATGACCATTTTAGTAAACACTTCTAAATGAACAAGGGATTTTGAGCTAAAAGAAGCAAAATGCACCTGCAGTAGGGCTTTAACACTTGCCTCTCTATGGACTTGGAATAAGTCAGCTGGGAGCACAGGTAAGTAGTAAGTTGCACTCCAGTACTGAACAACATAGGTATTCCTATTTTATTTTTTTAATACTAAAAAAAGGGACATGTCTAATGATAAATAGATATAATTTATAAGCTTTTGGGCTCAGGATCCTTCTTCCAGAGCAGAGAAAATACTTTTCGGCTTCCACCAAATATCTTCCCTTACTTGCAAAAAACATATATATATATGTGTATGTGTATACATACATACATATACATTTATATATGTGTGTGTGTATATATACAAATAAGGAAAATAAAGTCCTCAGATAAAAAGGATTAAAATTTCAGAAGAAACCACAAAAGCAGGTTCAGAAGCCTGATCCCTATACTTGCCAGTGTCTTAGAACCATTGGAAGCAACACAGACTTCTGTTTTGCCTTTATAAAAGCCCAGTTTCATTTAATGAGCCATCTGAAGTCAACACAAACAGCAGAATCACAGCACAGCTGAAGCATGAAGAGCTCTCTGAGTTCCAGCCCCCTGTTCAATAAAGGCCAGCTAGATCAGAATACCCAGGGTCATGTCCAGTCTGCTCTTGAGCATCTCCAAGGATGGAGTATTCCTCAACCAGCCAAGTCTCCCCCCAACACTAGACCCCAATAGGCCTGTCTTAGACCTTGCTGCCTGTAAGGAGTTAAGTTTGTCTCCCTCTAATTGCCTCAGCATTCTTTACCTTCCCAAAGTGTTCCACACTATTGTCCCAGAGGACCACAACCTCTGTGCTGGGACTCACTAAAAACAAGGCTCTAGCCAAAATAGCACATCCTGGAGTTTACCTTCACACTATTGTCTCAAGAGGAATCTCTTCTTATCTGCAAGACCACAAACTCCAGGCCGACAGCCAGCAGATGTTGGGATTCACTGGGACCAGTTTTTGTGGATCTTCTCATGGACAAACTCCATGCTGACAGCCAGCAGATGCTGGGATTCACTGGGACCAGTTTTTGTGGACCCTCTCATGGACAATGTTTCAAAAGAAGACTCACACAGCAGTTTCCCAAGGTGTTTTCACACCACTGCCACCAGCTGTGTGACAACAGCAGCTGATAAGCAGACAAGGCCACAAGCTCTGCTCTCAGGAATGTTACCAAGAGACCAGAGCTGGTCCAGGTAACCAACCTGACACCGCTCACACTGAACGGGGCAGCGGTGACTGCATATGGGACTGGGAAAGGTACAAAACCCAAGAGGCAGAGTTTGAAGCTTCTCTACCCATCAAGACCTTCAGGGCTCAGCAAAACCTCCCCCTCAGATCCAGAGTGGCAAATGACCTTTCTTTTCGCTTTGTTACCCCTTGCTTATTTCTTCCTCCTTTTCTATATTTCTAACTTTTTTTCTCTTGCACCTGTAAGCAAAATAAATTCAAGTATTTTTCCCACATCAACCGCTTGGTTCCTTCTTGGTTTCATCCAGGGATCCGTAGAGGATCCAACCACACCTTCTGCAGAAGGCAGATTGAGACTCTGCCTCCCCCAGGACGGGTCGAGAGCAGGCCTCAGCCACACAGTAAGAAGCTGCCAGGCCAGGCCTGGCCTCACTCCCACACAAACCAAAGCCACAGCAGCAGCCACAGGCTCACAGCGCAGAGGCCAGACAGAGGTGATCAGGAGTCTGCCCCTTTGTAGGGAGATGGAATAACAAATTATGATATCCTGTGTCACAATCATAGAATATCAGGGGCTGCAAGTGGCCTCGAAAGGTCATCTGGGTCCAGCCCCCCTGCCAGAGCAGGATCACACAGGAACACATCCAGACGGTTCCTGAATATCTCCAGAGAGGAGGAGCCTCCCTGGGCAGCCTGTGCCAGTGCTCTGTCACCCTCACAGGGAAAAAAATTCTACCTCAGATTCACAAGGAACCTCCCATGCCTCAACTTGTGCTCATTGCCCCTTGTCCTGTCACTGGGCATCACTCAGCAGAGGCTGGCTCCATCCTCCTGGCACATATTTATAAACTCGAATGAGGCCACCCCTTAGTATCCTCCTCTCCAAGCAGCACAGCCCCAGCTCCCTCAGGCTCTCCTCATAAGGAAGATATTCAACTGCCTTAATCATTTTTGTGGCTCTGCACTGGACTCTCTCAAACAGCTCCCTGTGAGGGATGTGTTCTCCCCCTGTGGGATGGACTGTCAGCCCCCTTGGGTCTATCCAGTCCTCTGCAGCAATTTATGGCAGGACGCTTACTCCTTAACCTAGGGGAACAGTGCAAAATGCTAAAGATTGTGAATAAAGAGCACAAAATCATCTTTTCATCACAAGCATGAAGAAGCAGCAGCATATGTATGGTGGGATTCTGAAACGTCTAAGAAAAGGCAGGAGCTTGGGGACACAGTAAAAAAGAAAAAAGAGGGGGGGGGGGAAAAAAAAGTAAAACTTAAAAGATTCCTAACAATTTATAGTGAATACCATCGGAGCACAACTCAGTAACAGCACAAGAGTCAAAACATAAACTTGCACACAACACTGCATCCTACAGCCACAACTTAATTGGAGGTAGCCGATGGGCTCCCTTAGCTGCGGAAAATCCTCTCCTATTTCATGGCTCTGCATGGCATTGTGCATGCCCTTCAGGGCAAGAATTGATGTAAGCACTGGAAAATCATCTGGCCTGTGGATGGACTTAACGTGAGATAAGCTGTACAGCGTGGAAACACAGCTACTGTGCTTGGAGAGGAGTAGGCACCCCAGGGCTTTGTGGCATGTTTACAGAGACTCAGCCACCAAGACAAAGGTCATCTTGGCTTCTGGACTGTAAAACTTCTGGAGACAATACATCTTTCAACTAATCAGTACACAAACAGCAGGGAAGAGCAGGTTACTGAATAAAATTCACATCTTACAGAAACACTTACAGGTTTCAGGAGCAGACAGCATGGACCAGAGAGAACGGCCTGCAAACACATCAGAAAAATACTTGACTCCAAAGTCTATGTGACTGGCAAATGGGAATTAAGGTCTGATTATTGCATTAACATGTTTCAAAATTAAACCCCCCCCAAAACCCAACATTTTCTACGACTGTCACAGTGTCAAAACAAATATCTGCAAGTTGGAGCAGATGTCAGATACTGTAGAGGCGTGGGTGTACTTGCAACTTTAAACAGAACATTTTCTAAAATTGGAGGCATAATCTGTTGCCCTAATTGCAACATCCACATAAATCCTGGTTGAAGGGGAAAGCGCTGATTTCATCTTTTTCCACGCACCAGAACCTGCCTTCTGAGTGCAAATAAAAGACTCGACAGCATCTTTAGGTAGTTCCAGGCTCATTTCTGAGTGTTGTTATTTGTCCTTTTCATGCCAATACTGTTATTTGCAAACGTAAAAAGAGTGTTGCATGAATTATTGTATTGCAGCTAGAGACAAAAATAGTATCCTTTGCTGAGGCTATGTAATGTCTTACTCCTAAAGAAGAGGAAAGAAGGCTGAGAAAGGATCTTATCAACATCTATAAATATCTGAGGGGCGGGTGTCAAGATGAAGGTGCCAGGCTCAGTTCAGGTCTCCTCATCTCAGAAACAATACAAGCTGAGATAAACTAGGTGCAAAGAAACATGATAAATGTGATCAAAGGTTTGGTGCAGCTTCCAAAAGGACCAACAAATGCATGGTGATTCCTCCACCTGGGGGGAAAAAAAAAATAAAAATAGGGATGCAAAATAATACACGTTAGCAAAGTGATGAAGGGCATAGAGAGAACAGGAAACATTTATGCATTTTCTTCTGCAGTACAAGAACTAGTAGGTATCAAAGTTTTCAGACTATGACTTCAAAACAAAGAATCATAGAATAGTTTTGGTTGGAAGCGACCTCCAAAGGACATCTAGTTCAATCCCCTCTGCAGTCGGCAGGAGCATCCTCAACTAGATTGGGGAGCTCACAGCCCTGTTAAGGCTCATCGTGAGTATCTCCAAGGATGGAGCCCCAGCAACCTCCCTGGGCAACCTGTTCCAGTGTTCCGCTAATCTCACAGTAAAGAACTTGTTCCTAACATCCGAAACAAGACAGAGCTCACCTGTAGAAGTTGTTACCAAACCTATGGAATGCTGAAAACACACAGTTGCAAAAAACTGAGCAGGAAAATTTCACAGAGAGAAAAATAACTAGGAGCATTCCATCAAAAGCTCTTAAACACAATGACAGCATGCCAGGCCAGGACCTCGAAGCACAAAAAGCTAGAAGAGTTTACCAGCAAGGTGGACTAAGCACTTAGTCTGCACTTCCTTATTTGACCTACCCTCTATGTCCCTGCTAGATGGACCAGCACAGCTATTTCAGAGCTCTGTTCAGCTTCTTTCAAAGAGAGGCCACGAGAGGGAAGCAGAGATTTCTTGCAGACCCAAAGATGCATGCTCCAGTTTAAGATGGTGCTTAGGTCTTGTCAAATTTACTAGAACTAAGGCATGGATACTTTCTCAAACTGCAGCGTTCAAAGCTCTGTGGCCAAAGCTGATCATTACTCCTGTAGGGGAGTTTGTCAACTACAGATCCTCAGCACCTAGGAGGAAGAAAATAACTTTATCCACAGTTCTTAATATTCATTAATGATATACATTTGTTGTTTTGCTGTTGCACTCTAATTGAGCAGATGAGAACCTCTCCAGAGAATTTCTTCTTAAAATAAATTATTTATAACTGTCAGTGGGTTTCAGGTATGCTTTTAGTTTAGAAGTTGACTGATTATGTTCCATTCAGAGGATACAGAGCAAGAAAAAATAAGGACCTAAGGGAATTTGTGTGTTCAGTGATGCTAATGCCTAAGACTCCAGTCATGTTTTCTAGATGTAATAATATATCCTATAGCCTTTTGGACTAATCAAATGAAAGTAAGGGATTTGTGTTCCAGTGTGCTTTAAGAAGAGGGCTTAGAAGATTCCCAGAGTAATTTCATTTGACATTCAAAGTTATTTGATTGCAGTTTCTGAACGTTTCTATCACATTTGTATTCAGCATGTGGCAGTCAGTGTTTTGTGATGTTTCGAGGTCGCCTAATACATGGTATTGGTCTTTTCCTTCTTTTTTTATCCTGCTCTGCAGTGCCAATTGCTTTCATATCACTAAGGCAAAAACACTGTCATTCAGAACTGCCAACAGTAGAAAAATCCCAGTCACCAGCATACAGGGGACTATTATGTAGTATTGGGGGACCTGAAAGTTAAGGGGAAGAAACTGAAGCCTTATTATATCCTAATGATAAGCAATTTTCTGCCACTGTGGCTTTTGCTAGGACAGTTCAAAAGCTGCTGCTGCTTAACATTTTGTTCTCTGAAAATATATTATGTAAATACAATTTTGAAGCCGTATTTTTCTGATGCTTTTATTTTTACTAATATGACATGGCATGGCTGACACAGAGGCAACTTCAATCCTCTTTATCCTCACATTCTTCCACCTTACTTGTTGATCATCTTACAGGTACTGTACACAAGCTACATTCTGCTTCATTATTTGTCTGCAGAGAAAATTAATGCCTTCATCAATTTGTGATGGATGCTTTTACAGCATGCTAACAGTGCCAGGCTAGCAGCTGTTGCCTGACCCAGTGATGTGTCAGATCCAAGAGACAGGGACAGATATTCAAAATACTGAATCCCCAGCCATGAAGCATCTCAAACTCCCAACCATCACACCACTTTTCAGAGGAGGAGGACTTTTAGCTAAGAAAAGCACCATTTGTAGATAAGTGGACGCTCCAGGTCATGTACCTCAGGATTTCTAGCCTGCCTTTGTTCCTGCACTGCTCTAAAAGCCATTAAGGGAATAAAAGCTGTTTTGTTGCTGCTAAACCTTATAACGGGAACTACACTAGAACTTCTGCAAGTGCAGGGCACGGAGCTGGACTTGTCCTTGCCTGCCTAACACAGCTCTTGCAAGCAAGAGCCACCCAACCTTGACTTGCTTTGCAGACACAAAAGAAAAACTTGGAAAGAAGTCCTCCTCGTTGTGGTGGCAGGGAGGAAGTTCAGTGAAAGCTTAAAAAAAAAAAACAAAACCAAAAAACAACAACACAAAAAAACCCCACACCCAGGATCTTGCCTACTCACAGCTACAGGCTTAGTTAATGCTGGTAAGACAGTGGGAAGGGGGAGTAGACCCAGTGTAGCTTGCTAAACTGTCACAGGGCTCAAGAAGCTGGAGGCTCCTGGTGATTCAGTGCTCTGGAGGCCTCAGAACATATGCGTTTATACACAACTCATTGTTTTCTTGTGCTGTCTCTCCCTCACCCTCCATCTAAAATTCAGCAACAGTTGTTAAGCAATTATAAAATCATTCTGGGGGGAAGAGACCTTTAAGATCACCAGGTCCAACCACTCTGCCGTGGTTGGCACTTGGCACACCACTAAACCACATTCCTCAGCATCACATCTATGCATCTTTTAAATCCTTCCAGGCAGAGTGACTCCACCATTTCCCTGGGCAGGCTGTTCCTGTGCTTGACAACTCTTTTGGTGACAAAAAAAAATTCCCACTATCCAACCTAAATCTCTTCTGGTGTATCCTGAGGCTGTTTCTTCTTGTGCTATTGCTTTTTACTTGGGGGAAGAGATCGACCCCACAATGGTTCTAACAAGGTTCCTGCACTTGCCAGTGAAGTGAGCTTCTCACTGGCTGCTCAACCTAAAAGCCAATGAATGTTCTACAAGGGTATTTGCAAGTGTTGCTTTCTGAGGGACAAGAAAGAGCTGGGTAAGGTCTGCTGTACACCTTTTCAGTAACCAGACCCTTGGAAAAAAGAGTGACAGAGCTGAGCTGGCAGTTGGTGAGAGAGGTCCAAAAAAAAAGCCCTCGGTTTCATACAGACTTTTATTAAGGATTTGGGAAGGATGGGCTGATCTTTCTCACACGCAGAACCATTAGTTCACAGTGCTTTGTCATGCAAGCAAACAAACAATACAGCTTTTAATAGATGGGGTAAGTCAATGCCTGTGTTACCACTCCTGTACCTAGCTATTGTCCTGAACCAAAAGCAATTAAAACAGGGATAATAGCTGGACAGCTGCATTTGTGGTGATACTGAGCAAAGCAGAACTCAGCCACGCTTTCAGAAGCTGATCCATTTTTAAACACTTTGTTATAATTAGAACCAGAGGATTTACAATTAAATATTTATTTGATTAATTTAATCTTTTTTCTTTTCCTTTCCCCCCCACCCCCTCCTCTCTTTTCTATCAATGAATTGTCCACAGACAGCACGTTGGATTCTTGAATTCATTTTTAATTTACATAACATCTCCGATGATTAACTTCAGGTCTGTATGTTATTCATCACTTGCTAATATTCACAACCCCAAATCTGACCAGGGGTATGCTAGTTTAAGAGGCTCTGAAGATATATAAGCCTCTTTCCTCCCCTCTCCTTAGAGCAGCATGTTTAATATAGTATTATGTACAGATTGTCGATGTAACTATTACAGATACAGTTTTATGTGGTCTGGCAGTTAAAATTCAAACCACAATAATAATTAAAGAACTCTTAATGATAATCTTCCCAACTTCCAATTTGAAGAGTAATGAGATTTTGAAAGTAACTTGAAATTAAAAGAAAACAGGATGGAAAATAATGCTTCCAGGTATTCAGAAGTTAAAACTCTGGTAAGCGGAGATAAAATATTTTAGCAGGCCAGAGAATGATTTGGAGAGTCCACTGTGAAGTCTCCTTCTCTGGAGACTTTCAAGGCCTGTCTGGATGTGTTTCTCTGTGATCTGTGCTAGCTTGTATCCCTGCAGGTCAAGAGTATTCAGCTCTCTCCTCTTCACCTTGCCAGTTCTAAACCTCCTCCTCCAAGATGGCAAACACTCGAATGCACCAGGTCAAAACAAAAGCCAGTTCCAGCACCCAAGCTCCTCGGTAGCACTCATGCACCAAATGAAATTCATCAGATTGTGCCAGTTTCAGTTTTTCACCCTGCTTATCATCATCACGGCTGTGTCCATAAGCTACTGCTCTCCCTTCTGCCATGTGAAATGTCCCATCATTAGCACCAGGCTGATGGCTAAGGATCCTATGCACTGCATTGCACACCATATCCTACAGGAACTAAACATACCTGACTTAGGTCTTATAGATCAGCCTCCAGACTTGCTTCTTTCCTCCACCAGAACACAGTTCAGGTGATCTGAACGGCAACTACGCGAAATGCCTGCAGCAACCTGAGGAAAGCTGCTACTAACACTTACTTCACTCACTCTGCTATTCACGATCCTTTTTAACCCTGAAAGGAGTTGAAACAACCTACAAAGAGCAGCAGCAACTCAACCAAAACTAGAAACCCCTGGAAGTTTCAGCAAGCTGTGAGTGACTTCCACTTTCAGCAGCTTTTGTAATAGATGGGGTTTTATTCCAGTGATGCTCAGCAAAATCGAGTACTTTTTTTTCTTCCTTTCTATCTCTCTCTTTTTTTTTTTTTTTAAACATTGTCACACTAATAAGAGAGACATTATGATTCTACACACAAGGATAGAAGCAATAACGATGAGGGAATTTTTCTCCAGCACTGCATCTAATTTAAAAGTGCCAAGATTAGTATGTAAGCTCCTCTGGACACTCTAGGAGTTGATACCTTGCTCCATGGGTGTGTGCACACATCTGTCTTCTTCTGTGTGTGGGTCTCACACCTGCAGCTGATAATCATATGCAGTTTCAAACGAGCTGAGAAAATGAAAATTACCTTCAAAAGGAAGGAAAAGGCATTTGACATACCTCTCATTCCAGCACTTGCGAGCCTCGCTATAATTACCGCTGTGAGCTCGCAGGCAGATGGCAGCCGCGGCAGCACCTTCAATTCAGTCAGCAGGACGCTGCAGAAATGCTCTCACTAACATTTTGCACAAGATGTTTCAACACACAAATCTAAAAACTGGCAACCAAGACAGAAGTACCGCGATTATTAGCGAGCCTTAAATAACGAGCAGGTTACATCTCCACCGACCCTCCACGTCCCTCTGTACCCAGGGTGCTGGCTGTGCTGTACCCTGGATCTGCTCAGCCCCAATTAATGTTATTACAGATGCTGAGAGAGAAGGAAGAGTCAGCATTAACAGCCAAGATTGAAAAGGGACACATTCTGCTCCAAGGAGAAAAATAAACAGCAACAATAAAGAATTTTGCTTCTGGCAGGGGAATAATTTTGAGGCTCAGAGACTTGGGCAGCGGTGGCACGCAGGTGACCCAGAGGTCAGCAGCTGCCCGAATCATACTGAGCTTTTCATATGGCAAAAGGAGAAGGAGAGGGAGGAAGGAAAGCTTTGGAAGACAAGTCTGAAGAAGAAAAAAAACCAAAAAGTAATAGGATAAAAATCCATCTGCTTTCAGGCAGAGGGGTTATCGCTGCTCATTTTTTTAAGCCCACCTGGCTCCTTGGCTAGGGCATTTGGGAACATTTCTTTGCACAAGAATTCTCTTCCAGTGAAACTGTGGAATAATTTGAGGGGTTGTAAAAGGAAAGGATGCCTACAGGCCTGAGCAGCATTATGAAACTAATCCCAGAGTCGTACTCCAACAACAGAACCAGGTAAAAGAGAGTTAACTCTGTTCTCTTGCTGGCATTTCAAAATAAATTTAAGCTAGGTGGGTGGATGTAGTTTTACAGATCTGGAGTTTCTCTCTATATAGTTACAGTGCTGGAAAAGCAAAGGGTGGCTCTTCAGCTGCCCCTGTGGAGCAGCCAGCTCCCATGCTGCTGATTTAGAATGTCGTAGGAAGGAGCAGTTTACAATATTTCCACAGCCAGGTCCTATTAGTGTATGTAGGGATGAAGTGATTAGGGCAGCTGTCCCCAAGCACAATGAATTCTCCTTCTCAAATCACATTAGTCGGTGTCTTGCACCTCAAATTGTTGGCATAACTTAAAGAAATAGCTAAATACTTTATAAGGTAAAGGCAAAATAATTCCTGCTCTTTGACAGCTTGTACACCTTTAGGGTTTATTTCCCCGTCCCCCAAAAAAACAACAACAAAAAAACCAATGCAAAAACCATAACAAAAACCCCCAACCAAACAAAAACAAATGACAAAAAAAAGAGCTATTTTAGTGATCTAATACATAAAAGTAAATTTAAGATTAATAAAGCACATGGCACTTTCTAAAGAGTGTTTCTCCCGTGTCCTTCACTCAGAATGATGTTGGTGTGAGAGCAGAATGAGGGTTACTATCCCTGACAGCATAATTTAAGGGTAGAGGCAGAACATCTATTGTTTACAACAGAGGATGTCTCAGCCACAGCAAAAGGCAGCAAATGCAGTACATGCCATATAAGACACAGATAAAAGTCCTGCTTTTATTCTTGGACAGATGCTCAGAAAATCATACATTTTGCTTCTTGTAGGATTTAGCAAATAAGAGCAAACCTGAAGCTTTTGATGCTGCAAAGAGGCAGATTCTGCTATGAAGTGCTCTCACTACCTTGACCTTGTATCTGCAAAGGCCGTGGGGGAATAGAGCAGCAATTCTTCTTTGATTGAGAAGCCATGCCACAGGAATGCTCATAAACTGCCTTATTACAGCTGCCCACACTGTTTTTTGATCAATTTTGGCAATACACTTTACATGTAAATGCACCTTTTGTTGTAAATATATGCCATAAGTAATAAACACCTGCTTTCGTGTCACTTGGATCTCAAGGCTGTTGCCACTTAGGTTTTATTGCAGATAAATTAGATGAGGTCCATCTTGTCCCTTATCTCATTAAATTTATCTTAGGCTAAAACCAATGTATCTTAATGTTTTCTTCATCAACATTAAAATGTGACACATACCATGGGGTTAACAAAAAAGGCATTTTATTAATGTTATCAATACTTAGCATCCTGGAAAAGACATCTGGGGCTCAGCCTCAAATAACATGCAATGCCTCTTGTGGCAGTCACTTCTGCTCTGTAAAAGTGGGTTTGAATTACCTCCAATGGGCTCAGGAAAAAAAAAAAAAACAAAACCAAAAAAGCCAGTGGCTCCCACTGGCACAGCAACACACCTTGGCTAGCTCTACTGGCATCACCTGCTTTGGAAGGAAAGCAAAGGAGTGGTGTTCTGTAGCAAATGTGGCCCTGTGGGTATGTGCACAGACTACACAGATCCCAGGATTAAGAACCTAGGTGCTTTGATGTGAGTGGTGAGGTCTGCCAGGAGAAAGCAGCTGTTTCTAGGTTTGGTTCAGTGCTGAAAGGAACAGAAGGCAGAACAGTGTAAAAAAAAAAAAAAAAAAAAAAAACCAAAAAAACACANAAACAAAAACCCCACAACCAACACACCAAGAGGATGTATTTCCTGAATATATATTTTTCGTGATGTAGGTAGTTGCAGACTGCAAGTGAGAGAATCCTCTTCCTGATACTCTGATATAAACATCTCTAAATTAGTACATGACGCATGCAGAGGCTGTGCCTCAGCCAGAGGTCACAAAAATAAGACAGGAAAATTAATCTGGAGGCAGGGTGAAGCACCAGCATTTTAAGGAGCTTCGCATAATAGTGTGACAAGAACTACAGCAAACAAACCGCTCCCGTCAAAATGCAGAGGGACTCACACAGCATTCAGACCACAGCAATCGTGTTCAGCAGGCACATCATCAGACCACAACCTCCTCCCCATCAGCCCTTCAACACAGTCTAAGGGGAAGAACTGGCTTGAAACAGGAGCAAACTTTGGAGATGACAGATGCAGCCAAAAGCATCTGCACTGAAGCAGTTAATATCAAGAAACAAATTTAATTCCCTGCTCGCTTTTCATTTCATCAAATGACCAAAACACAAATGCTTGGAAAGGTCAAAGGTAAGGATTACAAACAGACCATAACACAGCAACAAACCTGAACATTCTTACATAACACAGATTCTTTGCAAATAAATCCTAATTAGTGATACACTTCATCACTCTTACACTGAAACACATCACTATTGGCACTGGACATTTTTCCTGACTGGAGTTGGCACAAGGGAATCCCAGAATCAGGACATTTCCACTTCCAGTACTGTAAAACACCTTCCCACATATCCAGCTAATACATCTTCCCAGGGGGAGTTCAATATTCTTCCAGCACCCACTAGGCTTTGCCAATGAATGTTTTCGACTTACCAGTTTTGAAGCATTGTTAATGATAAAAAATTACATCCACAGCACTTAATTTTACTAGAGTGCTCTCAGTTAATTAGTAAGTAAATTAACTGATCCTTAACAATATAAGTAGGTTGCTGTTTGGATAACCACTTTTGAGTAGATAACCAAGGGCAGTCAGAGGTTAAGGACCTTGTCTATGATACTACAATAGAAAAAGAGGCAAGATTACATCAAATTTAAGCTCTTGTCATTAGAAGATTAAAGCAGACCAAAAAAATTAGGTTGAGGATATTCTTTTTTAGGGGAGCTAAAAAGCGTTATGGGGGGGGGTAAAGAATAATACAAAGATATTTTCAAACTCAACTTAGAGCAGTAAATTAAGGTCATGGTGAGGCTGGCTTAAACAATGCAGGCAGAAATCTTCACTGAATACCACCACAAGCCTCAAAAGTCTGAAAAGTCGGTCAGGGTTGATTTATTCTACAACTTCTGAAAACACGACTTAAAGCATCCACAAACAATCTTGCTCCTTTATGAGGCAGAGATTTTAAGTGAGTTGGCTTCAGCTTCTTATTTAGAAGCTCTCTGAAAACAAACAAGCAAAAAGCCCCTGAAGCTTTGCACGTCTCTGTGTTGAAATATGACTTGCCGACAATACACGCAAGTCAAATTCCACAGGAAAAAAAATGTTGATCTGTAAACTAAAATTATTCCAGGTAGCAGGTAACTACAAGGGTATGTGTCTCCTCACACAGAAATAACACCGTGGTACATAGTAAAGCACACAGAAAAGTTGTTGTGGGCTTAAGACTGGATGTCTTAAGAACCACAGCAGCATCTTCCAGGGACCAGATAGCCTAGGAAGTGGACACCAGAAAATGTAACCTTTTGTTATTTCATCCCATCAGCCTGCATCTCCCTTTACCATACAAACTGGCTGCAAAGTCAGATTCTGCCCCTTTTTCCTCCCTTGCTCCCAGCCAGCCCTTATCTCTCATGGGGGAGGTTTGCAGCCTGGCTCAGCCTTGGCAGAGCTAATTTTAAACTGTGCCTTCCTAGCCTGGGTAGGGAGATACAGGAGCGAGGCATAGAGGCCTCATTGAGGGGCAGAGGCTGTGGAAAGTTTTGGCCTAATAAAACTGTGAGGCTGAATATGAATTTGTGCATTTTGCATGGTTTTGCACTGCTTTATATAGCTGTGAAGAGTACTGCCATTTAAATTTCCAATCCTGTGTGGACTGCATCCAGGAATTTAGGATAAAAGGGAAGCTGCACCTTCCAGCAATTAGAGAAATTCCATTGGGATTATTATCCCATGGACTCTCCCTCTATTCAAATGAAGTTTTACAGGCCTCCTCTGTCTCCATTGCAGAGATTAACCTCTAGCAACAGACCAGTTTTGCTTACCACAGGATCCCCAGCCACAGTGGGAAGCTGCCTGAACTGCAACTATAGAGCATTGCCTTCTAGGGATTCATCAGATGTTCATCATCCCTGCTTACCAGGGGCTAATTCTGCTGTTCTACCCATTTTTAAAAGTCAGCTTGTTGTCAGATTGTACCTGTAAATCTCAAGTGAAAAGAAGACTTATATAAGTACCTGTTTGGGTTCAACCAGAACTAATGAGAATCACTACAGATGAGCAGTGCGAGGCAATGTAAATAGGGGAAGTCTGCGTGTCAGGTATTCCCACTGTCTGACTCCAGCAGGCACTGTAACTTCAGAGTCTGTGTTTTAGGTGCTAACAGACACTTGCATAGAGAAGCAATTAAAAGTAAAAGTTGTCATCTATTTCACCTTCCTTTCCTTAGGAAAGCAGGATTTTATTTTTTTTTTCTTTTTAGCTGTGTGGAACATTTTCAAGTTCAATTTGTAGAGGCAGATTGAAAAATAGAAAATGAAAGAAAGATAGAGGGGAAGTACTAAAGAACTGAGTTGGCCTTAGATATATTTTTTCATAAGTGACAGAATTGTAACTTTTCTGTGAAGGTGCTAACAGGATAGGAGATGACCTTACCTATGGGTTGTAGCAACAGGATCAGTAGCTAAAGGAGTCAGGTTCCTGTTCTGGCTGAGTTACTCACCTAATGGGAAAACTCAGTAAAATCAGTGGATACTAACATGCCTGAACTGCTAAGCCATAATAAATAGTTAAGATGAGTTGCTGAACAGGAAACCAATTCTCTGCAGGAAAGCTGGCCCAAAGATTTGCAAAGAGAACATTGTGTTTGACCAAAACCATCTCCAGTCTGGTACCACAAATCAGTGCAACTTAACAGAGACATTTAATTGCCTTTCCACCTTGGGATATTCTGGTTTGAAAATTATGATTCTAGGTAGAGAAAAGATGTGGTTGGTAAGATAAATCTGCACATTCTTTCATATAATTTAAACTACAGTAATGAAATTGCAGTCAAGCTAATGGCTCCTAAAGCAGCTGCTAGAAGAGAGGTTCCTTTTCCTGCATGGTTTTCACAGTAAAAGGAAATAAAAAGGGAAAGAAAGAAAGAAAGAAAGAAAAAATCAGTAACTCTACCTCCCGCAATGGGAGTTTTATCTGTGCAGTGATCAAATTTTGTCCAACGCCTCATTTTGCTACACCTTCTTTATGAATTCTCCCCAGTCAGTTCCTGGGGTGGGACATGATGGAGAGCTGTGTACCCTGTTTAGCATATTTCCCATTGCCACCTAAGGTAAAAGGTCGCTGATGCACAGGAATTTTGGATTCTAGTTAGGCATTCACCTAACAGCATATGACTCATTCTTGTTACTATGCAAATGTCATCCTTCACCTGAAGGCAAATTCCTGCCTCTTAATATTTAAATCCCATCTAGTTTTCATCGATTTCTAAACACCATTACATCTTTAAAAATGTTCTTAAGAATACACTTGAGGGACAAGAAGTCTCACTCTCTTTTCCCCACAACTTGGTTAAGGAAGGGATTTTTGGTTTACTGCTTTTACCAAAGCACAATATTCTCCAAGGTAAGTTTTCAGTTTAGCTGTTAGGAAAAAAAAAAAAAATCAAATTAGCTAAACCAACTTCTATTCTTGGGTGAAGAAGGTGGCACTAAAGGTAAAACTGAAGATGGCTACTGCCACACTTCACTTTTAGTGATCACTCCCCTAGCAATAGGTGCCTTTAGTGCATGGTACCAAAGTCTCATGCACATTAAACTGGCATACCAAGGGACCACCAAAACCTGGCACTTCTTTGCCCTCAGCTAACCAGCATAGACACAGTAAGAATAGAGAGTTTCTCACATCTACATTCTCCTCCAACAACTTCTTGACACTTTAGAAGAGAAATGTCTGTCTGCTCGAGGTTCACAGCTCAAAACCTCCTCTTTGAGACTTGCTGCCCATTCTTCCTGAAAGCAGTGGGACAGTTATTATTGTTTGGGGGTTTTATAACCACTTTTAAATAATACAACTTCCATAGTGACCTACTTGGAAGAGTACCATCCTGAAAAGATGATTCAGTCCCTTGCTGGGCATTTTGCTTTTGAGTCAGGAGAGCAAGGAATGATCTGACTTCCACAGAAACAATCCAGATACCGAGATTTGTCACCAGCATCTCTGCTCTTGTTCTGACACTGCTATAAACAAGCAATAACACCACCACAGAAGCCTGCTGGCACAAGCACATCTGAGTAAGACCATAATCAAACCCACTGAATATTTCACCGCAGTCACTGAGGGTTGAAATGAGCTGATATTGCTACAGGCAAGGATACAGCTATCAGCTGCAAAGTTAACTTTAACGTGGTCATTTTTCACAAAGCATTCTCTCTCCAAACAGAAGAAAAGGGAGCAAAGGCTCATTTCCTTCAAATCAGCTATGTTATTATCAAGCTTGAATCGTGGTGCAAATCTGCTTTCATAACCACACACACACAGTCCATTGCCCTTTGAACCACACTGGTACAGTTTCTAAAGCAGAGCCTCAGTTTGCAGCAGAGATGCAGCATTTAAATCCGATTTCAGTGTAGACACATCCAAGAGATTGGACCCTGGAAAGCCTTTTACTCAGTACTGGGTACAGCAAGTGGAAACCCACCCTACAGACATAACATGGAAATTTTGTAAATCTGTGAACTGCTTGGAGATCAGACAATGCCAAAAGAAATCTGAGCTACCACATGCATGTCTGGGTCTTTATGGATTCACCCAGTTGCTTAGAGCAGAACAGGAGACACCAGGATGAGGCACTTTCCTGACTGGGTGATAACTCTGCCTACTCATACCCTCCCAGCACCAGAGGATAATCAAGCAATCAATCATCCATTCAGAGAGTGTGGCAAAGAAATCAACTGCTTTTGCAAGGTCACATCACCTGTCTCAGCAACCCTAGGCTACAATCTGCTAATCACAAACAGGCTGAAGAGAGCTTTGAAACCCCTTAATGGAAATACCTGTGGCAAACTGAAGGCTTAGGCCAACAGATTGAAAGAAAAAGGCCAGGAATTGTGCTCCTTTCAACACAGAGCCTCCTGGCAAGGAGAAAGGGGATGAGACGTTTGTAACCCAGCCACTAACACAAAGAACAACTAACTTCCCTAGGGACCAGATTGTAGAGATGCTGCAGCTTGAACTGTGTTAGTAACACAGGCTGCTTTGCCATGCTTTTTCCAAGCTCCACTCAGAAGATGATCTGAATTGATAAATGAAAGGCCAAGTCATGGTCCCAGTAGCAGGAACACCCTTATGCAGCCTAACTTTTATGTTTCAGCAGCATCCAATCCCGTCTGAATTCAATAGACAAGCCAGTTTTCCTTGTAGCACCTGTGGAATTTCTGAAGTACATTTACATATGATTATTGGCTTTTACTTCAGGCAAGGGAAGCAAATGGAAAGTGCAAGTCACTGCAATGACTCAGAGGTACACAAAAGTACATTCTGAGTCTTTGCTTAATCACCTGAAAGAACCAAGGATGACTAAAGAAGTAATATTATAAACTGTAGGAAACAGGAACGCTGCCTTCTAAAATTATTTACCAAATAGAAGATCAATATAAAGAAGAGTATTTAGTTTGTTATTCTACACACTTTGTTTACTATTTTTAAAGAAAATTGCTTGTAAAACTAGCTGGGATGCACAGATAAATCCACAAACACCATTTTCTCCCAGCAATTACACAATCATAGAATAACAGAATCATCAAAGTCAGAAAAGACCTTTAAGATCATCGAGTCCAACTACTAAACAAGCACAGCCAACTCCACCACTAAACAACAGCCCAAGGCACCACATCTACCCATCTTTTAAACAGAATCAGCATCTCACCTGGGTGTGACAAAACAATGTTTGCTTTCCTGTTGCATCTGTCTAAAATGCCTTGGCAAAATACAGAAAATTTAAAAAGTCTTCTGGGTTCTTTGTTTCCTCACTGAACTTTGCATTCAGTGGTCATGTTTGCTTTAGTCACTTTGCCAACAAAGAACACAAAATCATTTACCTGCTCTATTTTTTTACCAGCTCCTATGCTCTTCTGTGTCAGGTATCAGAGCTGCAAGGCAGATGGAAAAAGGAACAAAAGAATGGACAAAAACAGCTGGGAGAAAAAACAGATGCTAGAATAATCCAGAGACACAGATACATAGGGAGAAAATATGTGAAGATTTAAAAGACAGAAAATATTAACCAGGCCCCAACAAGTCTGGAAAGGAATAGATTATTCCTTAGTTTAAGAATCAGAACAACTCACCAAGCTCTCCTGATAAAGTATTGTGATACTTTTGTCTCAGGTGCAGGGTAAAGAGGAATATATTTAAAATGTGCTAAGCAATTCACGGAGATATTATGTTAGTCCATCTGGAAATGGGACATAGATCTCTGGGACTTGTCTCAAGACCAGATTTAGAGAAAGTTAATTCATATTTTGATAGGCTGTTTAAAAGCAAACAGCTTACAGCTGACCCCAGATGCTTCATCTATTTGAACCAAGTGGTTATTAAAGCTCCCCATGCTAAATATGTTGGCTTTTTTTTTCGAAGGGCAAACACAGATGGTGTAAAGCAGGGTAGTGCAGGAGACACCCAGGCCAAACCACCAGATAATAGGAATTTAAATCAGCCTTCCCCATCAACAGCAGGATCACAGGAATCCCACTGTCTCCATTCTCCCCCAAGCACTTTGCTCCATGTCCTCTGAGTCATCTGTAGTTTGCTCCCTGTGACAGCACTCCCACAGATGTCAAACAGGGAAATGCCTTTCCCTTGACACTTTCCCCTCTCTTTTTCCCCCACTGTAACTTCGGGAATTTTACAAACCTCCCTCACTGCTGCATCTCCACATTTCCACTGCATCCACCTTAGCTGCAAGCACCTGACAAGAAGGGTAGAAGCATCCAGCAGTCCTGACAGGTGCTAAAATCCTGCACATCATTTTTATCTGGTGGAATAGGCGACCACAAGGCATTATGCAACTGACCCAATTTGAGGCATTTAAAATAATAGAGTTTAACGAAAGGCATCTGTTGTAATCTACTGGAAACTGGTCCTGTCCCCACTGAGAATCAGCAACCACATTACTGGAGGCAGAACCAGACCCTATACGTCAGCACCACCCATCCATATCCTAAATAAGTTGTACGAGGAAACGTTAGTTTCTAATCTCGGTTCGTTGGCACCAAAATGAGCCTCATCACCATAGCAACAGATGGCTTCACACTCTTCAATACCTATATTTTCACAAGTCCTCTGAGAAATGGAGGAGGACAGCTGGCCCCGTTTTACAACTGCGGAACTGTGATGCAGAAAGGCAAAGTGATCTGCTCCAAATCCTGCAAGAAGCCTAGGGAAAGCCTCGTGTCAGGGCACCGCATCTCCCAAGCACCCTCTCAGTGCCCCAACCTTCTAACTCACCTTTGCTTCTAAAAGTACCTCCTGTGTCTATGACTACAAGAACTAAGAGGTTCAGACTGAGGCTCAGGCTTCCTGAAAACCTGGACTATCACTTCACTAAATGAGCTGTATTTTATGTTATATTTTTTTTAAGATTTATGTGCCAGGGTGTTGAATTATGGAGGAAGTCCAAAGGGAATTGGAAAATGGATTCTGTAAGCCAGAAGGCCATGATGGCACCATTTAAAGCCCATATTAAAAGGTTGCAAAGGGTCCCAGTTTGGCAAGAATCTGGCTTTTGCACTACTGGCAGCACACACTCTAGGGCACAGAAGCATTGAGGTAGTTGGCACCTCTTCAGCTGTTCTGCAATCTGAAGTAGTTACCTAAAAAAGATCAAGTTCATCACCTGCAAAGCACACAAGTGTGGCCCACACTGCTGTTTTCATAGGTGCTTTGCTGCCCATCCCTCTAAGGGAGAATCAAAAAAAGGGACCTCCCTGCTTGCTTGCCCTTGGCTGGCTCAGACAACAGCAGATTATCCCAGGATGCCATGAGCTACACAGAAAACCACATCTACCCTTCCTGTATAATCTAAACCTACAAATTTTTATGGGTCCTGTATAATCTAAACCTACAAATTTTTATGGGTCTCTTTTCCTTTCTGGGCATAAAATTCTATTTTCCAAATGTGGGATTTTCTGATCTGGGCTTCTGCATTGGGCTATTTCAGGNCAAATCCATTTCACATTGTTCTGTTTGTCCTCAAAGTTCAGGTATTCAGGTTGATTTTCTTTTATTTATAATTGCTTATAGGTAAACCAACTTCAGTTCCTCCAATTTTTATATTTTATGAGGGGAAACAAAATTCAGTGCAAGATTCATTTATCAATATAATCTTTCTGGTTCACAATTCGCATCAGAGTTGTATATAAAAGACCTCAACCTTAAAATGCCTCTACTTATCACAGCAGTCTGCACTGTTTATATTTATGAGGCAATTCATACAAAATGCCTTTAGATGGATGGGATGAATGTTTTTATTTAATTTTTCTATTTCTGGTAGGGCGTGTTCCTCTTCCCTTCATGCTGCCTTTTTTTTGCCAGGAAACTGCTTCCTGCATTTGTCAGGAAGAACTGCTTTAAGAGAGGCAGATGGGAGCACCTACAAAGTGAATTATGGAAACTGCCTCTACATGGCATAAGTGTCCCCCTGGGTACAAGTGAATATTACGCTTTTTTAAAGGCATGTTTTACTCTGGAAACAGAAGCAATTACTTTTAATTGTGGTTCTCAGCATGAGAAACTTTCCCAAAAAAAAAAGCAGGGTTTTCTTCTCCTCACAGTCAGACCTGTATATTAAAAACAGAAACACTCCAATGCACACTAAAAAACAGGCCAGAGTTGTCCTGGGAATATATTTAGCAGCACTGCTAAGCACAGCTGCGTAAAGAAGATATGTTAAGTATGAAGTTGCCTTAGGTTTATCTGGGCTGTCTTAACTCTGATAAGATTAGAGTTGCAGAATCGAATGCAAATGCAATCCCCTGTTTCACTACAATAAAACTTGGCACTTCTTTAAACTACCAAAACATGTCAATGATTCACTGTATCAGTTGGTTTTCAACATTAACCTTTTCTGCATAACTAAGGAAGAAAACTGCTAAAATCCAGGATGGATGCTCTAAGATGCATTAAAGAGCTACACCACCAGAGTGATGTTACGCAAAACACTCAACTCAGGCTATGTGATCAACTTCTTGAATCCATCTCAGTAGACCCAATGAGCCACATTTAGTCTAGTAGCCACCCAAAACCAAAAAGTGCTGAGACAGCACTGACTTAATCATATGTCTTTTAGGGGCTGTCAAGTTGTCTCCATTTAGGGGCAAAAACAACTTCTATAGGATGCCAGATGTAATCCCTGATAGCAGTGACAGCATTGATGAAGCTGTCACTAATACATATGTCCTAACAGGAAAAGGTAGGACATGGATAACCCAATGATGTAAAGCAGAGGAAAGACTTACACCCAAATTAGGCATCCAAATAAAAAAGTCTGACATGGTGAAAATTGACATGGGAAACCAAAGGTACTTAAAGAAGAGATTTGGTGACTATGGGCTTGTACTCAACAGCCTTTGCCTGTAGTGATAGAAAACTTGGGTTTCACAGGTGTCAGCCTGCAAGCACAAAAATTGTCTCTCATGACACAACAATGTCCATTTTCATAACTAGTGACAAGGCTTAGATCATACAGAAAGTAATGTACAGAGCAGAGAATGGCTGGAAAAGCACATTTCCAACCTTTGCTCATCCCTTAGACTGCTCCTTGCATTTCTTTAACATAGTGTCACCAGAAGATATTGCAACTCAATTAACAACTGCCTTTATCAAATGCATTTTTCTTATGTATTCTACTTGTTCAGAGATATGTCTGAGATTGGGCTAGAATTTAATGGATATGAATTTAAATACTGCCTAATGAGAAGCAAACAATCTCCAGTACCCTACATTTGAAGAGGTATAGGGAAATGATATCACAATAAAGTGCTTATTTGAAAGACCTCATAATCAGCTTCCTACCCATATTGAGCACTTTAATTAAGGAACAATACCACTGAAGTGCAGGTTTTCACCCTCTGACATTTTGTTCAACAGTAAATTGAAAACCTGAGCGCTTGCCTGCACTGTTAAAACCTGATGTCAAACACATTAGAGATTTGCACATGTATAAAGCAAAAGATAGAGAACAACAAAAACAACACAATATGGTTTGAAGCCCTGGGAGCTGCCCTACTTCATGAAAATAGCACCAAGCATCTCGATGAAGAGAAACAAAGGTTGTAAATGGCAGCATTGTCTCAAGGGGTTGCCCTCAATTATCAGAGGCTGCTCTAGCAGAGAGATAGATACGTTTCATCAAGGAGCAGGCAGCAGATTCACAGCAACACACAACGAGAAGAGATAGAGAGTATAAATCTGCTCTCTTGCCTGAAAGGGTCTGGGGCAACACAACTGAAGCAGGTTGGGAATGTGAAGATGGCACGTCCAAGAAAAATAGGCTGTTTCTTTCCTGATAGACAAAATACTGTTGGGAGAGGAGGTCTAAGACGGTGGAAAGAACAATGCAGGCACCTCAAAGGTTAACTAGGCACTGTGAGCACAGCTACCTGTTAGTTCAGCATACCAGCACCTTAGCAGACTACCTTTGGCTAGCAGCTATTGAACAGCACATTGCAGACTGAGATCCATCTCCTCACCAGAGGTCTTTATTAAGCACATCCCTAAAGACCCAATATGTATGGCAATACAGGCAAAAAGAAGATTCAGAGCTGATACCATGGAAGAGCCTGTGTAGGCAGAGGTTCAAATTTTATACTAGCACAAATTCATAGAGTCCCTGTTGAGTCCAGTGGCTTAAATTCAGGTTCATGTTGACAACAGCTGGCGAAAACTTGGTCAAGTTATCTTGTTGCCCAGATCAAAAGGCAAACCTGGCAACTTCTGACTGAAGCAAAATGGACAAGATGTGATCCCTGCTCTCTCCATCATTAGTAAAGTCACAATTTGCATACTGTTAAGCAGGCAATGTAATAACTAAATGCTGGTAATACCTTGACTCTAGATTAATGAGAGCACTTGGCTGCAAAGCTAATTCATATCATCCATCCCTACTTCCAGTAAACTGAGATAATTATTTCCAGTGTTTTTCTCCAGAACCAGAAAGTCCTCAGCCAAGAAAAGTGGCAGGATATTTCTATATGGACTTTATTGGTCACTCTGCTGCCTGTCAGAAAGATCCTCCTCTCAGCTGCTTTCCTCACTAAGCCAGCAACAGGGCACCTCAGCAAATGCTCAGCTACCAGATTTTAAGAATTCTGCAAACATCTACAAAGATGAGAAACATATCAAAGATATACTGGGAAGCTACTTCATCTCAACCACTAAACTAGTAATGAAGTTTCTCCTCTGAAGTAGGTAATAAAACAGCCCTAACAGTGCAACCTGCTTTTTTGGTATTCTCTGGGCACCGTTGTAACCGACTTCAGAGAGCTGAAAGATTCACATAACTGAGCACAGTTACAGTAAAATTAATACATATATTTCAGTCTTATTACAGCTGCTGCTTAGTAATTGGGGAGGTAAAAAAAAATCCATGCTTCTGTGGCTCCACAGTGACTCCACACGCTGAGCTGCCTTCAGTCTCAGTCAGTAGATGAGTGTTTGCTGTTGTCAGTACAACAGAGTTCAGACACAAGCAAGACAGATCAGAAGACACTCAGCTATAAAGGAGAATTAAAAGAGCCAAGTGTCCATAACCTGTTCAAGGCTTGAGGAAAAGCAGTCATCAATAGCCTAGAAATGCCCAAGAGGTGACGAGGTGACAGTAACACACACACAGAGGATGTATTTCAGGTGCTCATGGGGAATCACCAGGTTGAAATCATAGCTCCTGTGACAAGTTCTGGGAGCAGCCCAATTTTGCCAGCGTTGATTAGCCTTCCCGTCACCGTCCTCTAATTAATCACAATATTTCACAAGTAAGCACTAATTTTCAAGAGCACCATGCAGAATAAATTTTAAGTGAAATAAATCCAGTAGTGTTGTAGTATATTTTTCTCCTCTGCTGAGAGCCTTCTTGTGAACTCAAGCAGCCCAAAGCTCAGGCTGAGCTTCTCTGTGTTCAAGGATCAGCAGCAGCTGAAGAACAGCTGTCTCCATACTGCTGCATCAGACCTCTTGTAAACAGTAGGTTTGGTATCTCAAGTGTTTCCTGATAGTGAGGCTATTAGGCAGTGGAATAGCCACCTGAGAAAAAGATAAGGCAGCCTGATTGTTGAGTGAATACAAAACTGGGAGAGTACAATACTAGAAACTGTACTTCAGAGAATAAAACCTGTTAATGGCTTCTTCAGCAGTGAAAAAGGCTTTTCCATCTCTAACATCTCCAGGTGATGCATGCATATGCCTCCTGAATTCTTTCAGCTTTCCTACCTAACAAATTCCAGCATTATTTCGTATTTTGAAAAGCAAGTTGTAAAGGTTTAGGGGCAAGGGCTAACCTGCCTGCACCCCCAACACAAAAGTGAGGGAGAGAAAAGTAAGGCACAAAACTCAGGGTTGAGATGGAGAGATAAGAGCTTAATATAACATGAGATATCATAATCACAATGCATAACTACCTTAGATAATAATCTCATTAATCTAATAATACAATGCATGATTACCTTATCTTAGCCTATTCACAGAAGAAGCATAGTGAAAAAAGCAGCATCAAACAGAAAGCCCAAGCCAGCAGCCACCCAACTCCCACCTGTTCCACCACCATGCCTGCAGAAAAGAGCCCACACCTAAGAACCCAGAAGCAGCAACCAGGACAAGAAGTCTTCCATGTGGCAATCTGAACTTCCAGCCCCATAATATACTTTGCTCCAGTTAGCACTTTAATTTCTGAAGCTGGCATGACCATAACCTGGTATGAATAAGAGCAGCAGGCTCAACTCAACCCATGACACAAGTAGTTACTGTTATCTTAGAGGACAGTGAGGTTTCTCTGAGATACTTCTTTTATCACTACTCTTGTGGACTAAAATTCTAACCAGATCTGCTGATCGCTTTAAGGTAAAACAGGCACCAATTTACCCAGTGCTGATTTCTCCTTAACTAGTACCTGCCTCATTTTTCATTGCTTCATTCACATTTTTCTTCTTCTGTTGCACTGTACAGAGTGGACTCAAGGAAATATTGCTGCATTATTGCTACATTAACTCAACTCCCAGTCGAGTTTACAGAAGTTATTCCTCTCAGGAATTGCTGAGTTCTGAATAATAAGATCTTCGTGAGCTTTCAGCGAGAAATCAGAGAACAAATTGTTCATCTAAAGCAGCATCAGAAGAGATTTCCTTGTATTTGTCAGAAATGATTGAGAAGAAAGGTTTATGAGGTGCAGCCCTGTCAGCCACAATCAGTCATTCTCCAACATGAAAGACTGAAAGAAGGAAATTGCTTATCCAGGACCCAAGGGACTTCTTGACATTTACCTTTCAGAAAAGATCCAGTTTTCTAGAACTCAGGATCGCCAACTCCTGGAGAAAGAAACAGGCAAAGCCTGTTACAAACCTCTCCCCAACCCCATATTCAGAAACAAAGAATGAACAGATGCCAAGATCCCCATCTGCCCTTCTCAGAAACTGAGCCAAACATTGTTCTCCTCTTCTCTGAATTCACATTCTGACAAGAGTAAAACAAAGAAGATTAAAGAAAAATATCACTCGGAAAGGTTAGGATCATTTCACTTTCTCTTGTGGAAAAGTATCTTCAACAATTCAAGTTAACTTCCAGAGCATTTCACTTCAGGTAAGATCAGGAAGAACTAAACAACAGCAATAAAATAAAAGCAATAAAATAAAATAGCAGCAATAAAATAAACTCAACACCTGGTACGTTTAAACCAGGGCTACACTCTCCATCATCTCCATCCGCCATAGACAGGGTTAGAAGAGACCAAAGTACCCAGATCACACCTTGAAAAGAACTTCTAACTACAAATGTAAAATAACTGTGGATTTTGCCATGTAATCCTCTTTCGTCAACTTTTTAACCAGCTTCTGATTAAAAACTAAGAGTAAAAAGGCACAAGAAGGTTTAGAATAGATAGATGAGCACACTACCTTGACCCCTCTCTTCCCAAATTTGCTGCTGCCACAATAGGGCATTCCCCATTAGCTTATCTGGGTTAGCCAAGCAGACATCTGACTAGCAACAGGTTTTCCTAAAGCCACAGATAAATTAGACTGGATAAAACTGGTACTAAAGGGAGCCAGAATCTGTGTAACACTCCCTGGATAAGCAGCTTGGCTAGCAAAAGATCATTTGGGAGAAAGACTGATACCTATTCATCTTCTCCATATTTGCAGAAGAAAGACCTGCCCTGTAACCATTGACAGTTTGACATTAGGTCCTCATGTTCTTCTCCTTAGTTGGGAGCTGAGGGGGCTGGTGAGCGTTTTTAGGCTCTGTCCATTTATCTATATGAATATTGAATAATTTACTAAAAAGAAGTCAAAGACAGCATGAATCTACCTTAGTATTAGCATGTCAGCTGATGTTTATCCCTTGCCTTGCACCACTGGATTTCAATAAACCCTGTCCTCAGCCCCCTGAGTCTAAGAAGCAGCAACACAATGAAACGTTTGCAAGATCTTCTACACGGCTCACTTCAACTAAATGCTGCAGTACTTCACCATAATAGCAGTGATTGTAGGTGGACATAGCTCAATTAAGCATCACCTCTGTAATGCTCTCTCTTTCGTTATCTGGGCATTTTTGAATACCTTCATCAGGTTGATTGAAGTTTACCCAGCAAGCCAAGTCAATTTTCTAATTTTGTATTTCAGTGAACCAGATTTGAAGGATCTTAAAGTTCAGAACTAACTACTCTGCTACAAATCAAATGTAACATACTGGCTACAGCCTTTCACTGACTGTATTGGTTGAGTAGTCATTATTTTGAATACTTGAAAAATCACAGAATATATCTGGTCAGAAGAGATCTCAAAGATCATCCAGTATAACCTTCAACCCAGCACTGAAGGGTCAACACTAAATCGTGTCCACAAGTGCCAGGTCCACACACTGCTTAAATGTCTCAGGAAGTTGACTGTCTCCCTTTACTGTGCTCTCATCAGACCCCATCTGGAGCACTGTGCTCTGAAGCCCCCAATACAAGCACATGGAATTGTTGGAGCGAGTCCAGAGGAGGCCAAGAAGATGATCAGAGGGCTGCAGCAGCTCTGCTATTGAGGACAGGCTGAGAGAGTTGGAGCTCTTCAGCCTGGAGAAGAGAAGTCTTCAAGGAGACCTTATAGTATCCTTCCAGTATCTGAAGGGGACCTACAGGAAGGTTGGGGAGGGACTATTGACAAGGTCTTGTAATGACAGGACAAGGAGGAATGGGTTTAAACTGGCAGAGGGGATGTTAGGAGGAAGTTGTTTGCAGTGAGGGTGGTGAGACACTGGCACAGGTTGCCCAGGGAGGTGGTGGCTGCTCCCTGCCTGGAGGTGTTTGAGGCCAGGTTGGATGAGGCCTTGAGCAACCTGTTCTAGTGGGAGGTGTCCCTGCCTATGGCACAGGGCGGTTGGAACTGGATGAGCTTTGAGGTCACTTCCAACATAAACCATTCTATGGCGACTCCACCACTGCCCCGGGTAGAACATTCCAATGTTTCAGAATCCTCTCTGCAAAGAACTATTTCTTAGCATCCAACCTCAATCTCCCCTGATGCAGCTTGAAATAATTTCTCTAGTCTTGTTGCTTGTGACCAAGGAACAGAGGTTGTCTCCTCCTCACTCCAATATCCCTTCAGGTAGTTGTAGAGAGCAATGAGATCTGGCTTCAGCCTCCTCTTCTCCAGACTGAACAACCCCCACTCCTTCAGATGCTCCTCATAACCCATGTGGTCCAGGCCCTTCACGTCCTCGTTGCCTTTCTTTGGACATGCCCCAGAACCTCAATGTCCTTCCACTAGTGAGGGGCCCAGTACTGAACACAGTAACCAAGGTGTGGTCTCACCAGTACAGGGGGATCTCCACACTTTAACCATTCCTCTATGATAAGAAGCTTCAGTTACATCTTTAAATATCTGATCATAGAATGGTTTAGCTTGGAAAGGACCTCAGAAATCATCCAGTTTCAACCCCCCACCATAGGCAGGGACACCTCCCCCTAGAACAGGTTTTTCAAGGTCTTTTGCTTTTCTGTGAGCTGTTTCAAGCTGGTCTACATCTGCCTGAAGTGCAGTACTCAAGCTGGGCAAACCAGAAGCAGTTTGGTAGTTATCTGAGCCACAAATTACTTCACATTTATGCATTCTAGAATCATCTTTTCTTTTTCCTCTGGTTTTCTGACTCTGTGCTGTGCCTTTTCACCCATTTTCCACAGGACTTAATCATGGTAGGTTTGCATGATTGATTGCTCCTATCTACTTGTAGTTCCTCGCCTTGTAACTATTGAATAGCCTCTTTTTTTTTTTCACCTGATAGTAGCTTCAATTTGTCATTTAGAATTTATGTCTCCCCTTAAAATACTCTGCCAGTCCATGCTGGATTACTGTCCTGTGTGCATTTAATAAGTAACTCTCTATCCCATCTTCTAGGTGACTAATGAAAATGTTTAATACAGTGTCTAAGGCAGCCCCAGCGCTGGTAACTGTCTGTGGCATTTCAGCAGATCTTTAGCCTCCAATGATGTTTCTCAGGCCAGCTTGACTTCAAAATATCAAATTAGTCAAGAGGCCTCCATTCTTCCCTGTAAAAGGCTGAGATCTTACCCTTTGTCATGTATACTAAGTGTGTTTGACACTAATTCAGTGAAGGTTGATGGAGTGTTAGTAATTTTCTCAACATCATCTGTTGCTCAGACATCCTGTTCCCAGGAGGAGAAGACCAACTCTTCCCTTAGCCATCCTATTACTGGTTTGTGTTGCTGTTACTGTGCCTTGACAGTTTTCATATTGCTCCTCCACATTCCTGCTATATATTTATTCTGTCCTTAATGGCCAAGACTTCATATGCTGTTTCAGTGGTGGCAGACCACTGTGACTTGATAACACACATGATGCTTACACCATAAGCAAAAACAACTACACACTTCCTCTCTTGTATCCAGCTAGCACAACGGTGACAGCTCAATGTAAGCCTAATTGAAGGATGCCCTTTTAAAATTCCATTAGAGCAGTATTATGCTACATTTCCATGTGTTATATTACATTTCAATACATTTTCTCTTGGCTCTAAAGCAGTTTCTTGAAAACCTACTCTTGCTGCTGGTCTCTTTTTCTCAGATGTTCTGCAGCCTGTCTGCACAGGACAACAATTGTGAAAGCAGGCAGTTGTAACAAGGGGTTTTATCCACATTTGCTTAAAGGGTTGAGACATTTGACTGTAAAACCACCTAATATTTCAAGTCATTCTGCTGTACTCTCATTAGAGATATTCACAGTTTCATAACTCATCTGTTTTCAACATGGTTGGCTCCACTGGTTGCAGCTGATCTATCCCCTGCTTGTGGCAAAAGAACTTGCCTATGTATACATACATATTTCTGTGCACACTTAGACATACTTCAGATCTAAATACAGGTTCTTATGTGCATGTATATGGGCACGCACACTTTACATCTTCCACGTGCAGACTTATTCCATGCTTTATCTCCAGTGCTAGGTAGAATTACAGAATCATAGAATCAGTCAGGGTTGGAAGGGACCACAAGGATCATCCAGTTCCAAGGCCCCATGCCATGGGCAGGGACACCCTACCCTAGATTAGGCTGGACAGAGCCGCATCCAGCCTTGCCTGATGATACTCATCCAGCCTTGCCTTATGCTGTAGTGCTGCCTGACAGCTTGACCAGAATACTTGTCCCAAAACTCACTCCCAAGGTAAGTAGATTAGAAACCATTTTGGGGAGGTCTAGAAAGTTTAAAAACACATAAGAAAACAACTCAAGCTATGCATCCGTAACAATAATCAGAGGATTTTCAGTAACAGCAAAGCAAAGGTGGCACATGGAAACTCTTGCTGTTTATCAAAGAAACCATAAGGCCACATCAGTTTTGACAGAAACACGCTGTCAAAATCTTTCAGGCAGCTCTACCTAAGTGTTCCTTCATGTGACACTGGAAGGAACATGTATCTCCTTCAGTGGACTTGGGATTAGGCTCATACAAGCAGGAGTAAAAGTGGAACCTATAATCACATGAGATCTAAAATACTCAGTTTCTTGATCTCTGCCAAGACAAGTCCCATCTATCAAAAGCAGCCATTTAATATTACACAGAACCAGCTCGGGTCAGCGGGAATATTTGTAGGCAGCTGTACAGTAACAGATTAAAATACTTCAGTGGCTGTAAGAGCTTCAAAGACTTTAATTTCCCTGCTCTTTTCTCAGAAAGTTTCAGTGAGATGAAACTCTCTGGAATATAAACTCAGGAAAGAAAACTGCAGGTTCATACTGGCATCATCTGAATATTCCTTGTGGTCCCTTCCAACCCTGACTGATTCTATGATTATCTATAGAAGGTAGAAAAGGAGATGAGTGATCTTTAATTGTAAAAACAATGTTATGGCTAATTAAAGATTAACAAAATCCCTGCCATCCTCAACAGAACTTTCAGATTTAACTTTATTTTACTGTAATGTGAAACAGACCTTCCTCACAGGAGACCCAGGATGGCCAATTATAATGAGAAAAAGAACACTTTATGCTCCCATAAATCAGAAAGTTTGGCAGTGGTGTCAAACCCTTATGAATTTCCAAGGTTTCAGGCTGAGCAGAGCAGTGAAGAGCCTCAGACTTACCTTAGGTTAGACCATGAACTCATTCATGCATTTCTATGGACAATCTCCTCACATAAACTAAATGACTGGAATAACGTCACAAACTTGGTGCATTTAAGACACAAAGCAAAGAGTGCTATTAGCAGGAGGAACTATGAAGTCTGTTTTCCAGAAAGCTTTGGCCAAAGGCTTTCCACATCTCTCATCCAAAGCTTTTGCCACCATAAGGCATGCATGAGGGCATCATCTTCTCTGTTCAGCCACCTACTCTCATGAAACTAATGGAAGCTCATTGTTTTTACTACCTTTAATTTCAGCTAAAACAGCTGCATGCACTGTGCCCTAAACCTGACCACAACTGACTTGCAGAAAAGGGCTTCAGCCTGGAAGGAAATTCAGATTCCACCAGTCTCAACAAAGTTTCTTCCTGAGGTAGAACCACAGTCACATCAACCAATACAACAGTTTGGCTTGCTGGACCTTGCTGCTTCTTTTACTTTGTCTTTCACCACACCAAGTTCCAGGTGTCTGCTTTAAAGGGCAGTAATTTGGAACAGTTTGTGCAATGTCCTCCTTATTAGCATCCTTTAAGTTAGACAGTGTGCAGACTCAGCTTAATTATGAGACTCAAATTTCCCCAACTGTTCCAAATAGTAAATGTTAAAAATGAAAATGGGACGTCTAACTCATAAATTCAAATTCTAAAACGTGATTTATTAACTGAAGATATCATTCAGTTTGTAATAGTCTTGAGGATAATGGCTCTATTAAGATTTTTTTTTTTTAAATCCATATATTGGATCAACTTATATCAGTCCAGAAATTAAAATAAGCAGCAAGATTATTATAAGCACCAGCAACTTTTCTGAACAAAGACAAGGAGATGCAGGGAAAAAAAAGTTTGAAAAAAAAAATGAGAAAGATTAAACTTAGCATAGTGGAATAGATACTAGGAGCAGACAGCTGCTGCTTCAGAGAAACTCTGAACTACGTCCACAACACTTTCAAGTCAGAAAAGTCAGGCAGGCAAAGGCACCTGCAAAGAAAAACAGACCATACAATAAGGTCTGTGTAGGAAGAGGACCTGAGCAACAGGCCAGGTCCTCTTTAACATGCCACTTTATTCTGCTCTGGTAAGACCTCACCTGGAATACTGCATCCAGCTCTGGAGCCCTCAACACAAGGACATGGTCCTGATGGAACAGGTCCAGAGGAGGGACACAAAAATGATCAGTGGGCTGGAAGTCTTCTGGTACAAAGACAGGCTGAGGGAGTTGGGGTTGTTCAGCCTGCAGAAAAGAAGGCTCTGGGATAGACCTAATAAGGACATTCTAGCACATTAAAGGGACCTCCAAGAAGGCTGGAGAGCAACTGTTTACAAAGGCTTGCAGTGACAGGATGAGGGACAATGGTTTTAAACCAGAGAAGAATGGATTTAGATTGGATATTCAGAAGAAGATCTTTACCATGAGGTTAGTGGAACATTGGAACAGTTTGCCAAGGGAGGCCCCATCCCTGAAGATATTCAAGGTGAGGCTCTAAGCAAGCCTCTAAGCAACCTGATCCAGTGGAGGATGGCCCTGCTCACTGCCAGGGAATTGGTCTAGATGATCTTTGGAGGTCTCTTCCAACCCAAACCATTCTATGATTCTGTGACTTCTACTATCAGTTGTGTTTGAAACTTTCCTGTCATTAGTGATGTCAGAGAGAAAAGATCTTCAAGCTCTCAGCATCATTCCTTTTGATGACTCACTACAGTATCAACATCTATCAGCAACACACAAGTAAAATGCCACATTGACACTTGCATTCAAACTGGATCCCTAAAGAATTCCAAGTTATTGCTTCCTATACAGCTGCAACCTAAGACAGCCCCAGTACAGTCACGCCACTAATATTGTACCACATCCAGCTCAGACTCGCAGCCAAGAAAATATTAGCAGCAGATTCACTCACTCTGTCACACAGAGCTCTTTCAATTCTTTTAAAAAACAACTTTTCAATTTCAGGCAAACCATTCTGTGATTCTATGTGCAAAACTATGGCGTTGGTACTTTATGAGTTGGTTTCAGAGAACAAAAGAGCTTCTGCTACTATAAGAAAAAAAAGAGGTGGAGTTTTGGTTGTTTAGTTGGTTGGGTTTTTTCAGGAAAAAATGATTGGGTAGTCCTTGATTTCTGAGCTGAACATCTTGGCTTCCTCCCCTGAGCTCCAAGGGGAAAGAATCACTTATTACCTGAACACCTTTACAGGGACAGCCACAAACTCATTACAGGGAGGATGTAAGAAATTGCTCCCTCACATCACTGTCTATAAACTAATGGTGCAAGGTGACAGCTGTGTTGTGGGGCAGGGGGGAGGCAAACCAAGAAAACACTGAAATTATCTTCAAAAAGAAACTGAAATCCAGACAGGCCTCTGTGCAATAGAAATTCTTCTAAGTCTGACAAGGCATTAAAAATCTCTTCTGTGAGACAGTAATGGTCAGAAGGGTGTCAAAATTCTTGATACGCCTCAGCTATCAGGGTGCACTGAGATGGATACCACTACAGTCCTACTCATGTCCAGACAGCCCAGCATAAAGATCACTGATAAACCACTTAAGTACATAATCTGTATTTGGTTACTGATGTCAGCCAGAATCCATCCTTTACACAAAGGAAAATCAGCTGCTTAAAGCACAAGAGCTTCTTGTATTATGAAAATAAAGAGAAAATATCCCTCAGAATAGAGTTATTTGTAAGCTCTTCAAATACTAGAAACATAATTGAAGGAAATATGAGTTTTACTGTCTTCCTTCTGCTAAAACCAACAAAGATCTTATTGCTTACTCTGTTCTTACTAGCAAGAAGTTGATAAATGTCTCGGCATCATCAAACAGGTTTCAGACATGCAATTCTGTCCAGGATTATCTAGAATTTCTCAAGGGAGAGTGCTGACAGTGTCTTCACTACTGCTGGCAGTCTGATTTTAATAAATGTTTCTCCTTTGTGTGTGCTCACACTCCAATGAAACGCATATGGAAGACAGCGAAAATATTCAGAGAAACAAAATTTCCTTTGATGATGATTCATTGACAGCAAAATCAAATCTGTTATTAGCCCTCAGACTGTAAATGGTGTGATGAATGCCTGGGATTTACACGGCACTTGGCATCTTCAGAGTACTGCAATTACTTACTCTTGTGCTGTGTGGCATAGTTTTCACACAAGGCTCTTTTAATGTCCAACTAAACACTAATTCTAATGGCTCCATTCTTCCATAATATGGTGAAACTCTGATGATTTATCTAACACATATGAAGAATGGATTTGTGCTGAATGGTGCAATGACACAAGCAATATCTTGATTTCTTATTCTTGCTGGACTATTAATACCGATCATTTGATGCTTTTGATTAAGACCTTTAAAAGTACTTTAAACTTTGGGAGAGGGGTTTAATAAAGTAAAACTCCAGAGGGGCCTATGCACAAACAGTACCTATATATAAAAATATCTCCCAGACTAGTAGTAAAATTTCATACAGAAATCTCTTCAAATTGACATTTCACACCTAGCTTTATCAGGGAACTATATTCCAACTACATGAAATAATCCTCTAAAGAATTTTTAGGTGACAGGGCTTACTTGATTTAGGGTCTAACAAAGAGCCTGTTGTGATGGAAGCAACCTCCATTTGATGTCAAAGATATAATTATAACTTTGCCTCAGAGACGTAAAGCTAGGCTGATGGTTAGTTACCCACAGGAGACAAGATACACCCAAAGGAAATACTAAACTAACAGTAAGATCATAGAACTGTAAGATCATTTAGATTGCAAATGACCCTTAAGATCACAGAGTCCAACTGTTAACACTGCTGAGTCTGTCACTAAGCACAAGTTCTACAGAGCTTTTAAATATCCCAAGAGATGGTCCACCACTTCCCTAGAAAGTGTGTTCCAGTGCTTGACAACACTTTCAGTGAAGAATTTTTCCTAATGTCCAATCTAAACATCTGGCACAACCTGAGGCCATTTCCTCCTCCACAACTCCTGTGCAAAGACCCTTTTCCAGCTTTGAGGCATGTGTACCCTGTCACCAGTAGGCCTGGTGTCATGTAGAGTGATCCATGATCAGAAAACTGCTGCTGACACCAGGCTTACCTTCTAAGGTTTACTATTTTACAAATCTTAATACACTATTTGCAGAAGACTTTCAGAGTCCTCCAGGACAGCAGAACCTTTGGTATGTTCTACAGCATACAAAAGCTCCTCTCGCCTCCTGTATATAGACTTTTTGTCTCCTAGGTTTTAGGTTTGGTTGTGGGTTTGTTGGGTTTTTTTTTCTGAATCATCACAGCCTTCTCTGACTGGATCATTCACAGGTTTCTATTAAAGCCCCTTGTGAGACCCCACTGCTACAAATATGGTGAAGGTTGAGTGGTTTAGCTTCCCTGTCCAGGAAGGAACATTGCTACTACATCTACAGTCCCTTGAACTCAAGAAACTGCAGAGCAGAGCACTGTGGTTGTTATTTGAGAGTATCCTCCACTGACACACTCCACAATTCTCCCCTATTTTCTTCTTCTCCAGAATTCATGCTCTGTTCACCTGCTGTATGCTGGCAAAAGGAAATAAAAAAGCACCATAAAACTGAAACAAACACATCAACCCTGTAGAGGACTGGCTACTAACATAACCTCCTACATGAGCCAGTTGTCACCAGAAAAATGCTAAAAGATAAGCCTGCTTTATGTCCATCCTAAATCCAAGAGAAGAATATGAACCAACATACCCCTCCATAAAAAAAAAAAAAATAAATAAAAATAAACCAATATTAAAAAAACTCTGCCTCTAACCTACCATTTGTATTGGCATCAAAATCCTCTTCTTCATCATTGCAGCTATCATCACCTTTGGGAAAACTGAAGCTGGAGACAAAATGAATGACTTATCCTGAACTAAAATGTACCTCAGGGAGAAAACCAGGAGGAGAATTTTAGAGTTACTGCCACCAGACCTCAATTTGAGCACTGCTGCTGATCCTGCTGAGATCTCTGGCTTCTTTGCTTAAAGTTATCCAATATTGTTTTCATCTGGCTAGAAAGTGCAAACCCTTCCAGAAACTAGACTTCCAAAATACAGTTCCATGTACAGGTTCCTTCCCAACTATTAATGTTCTATTAAATACTCCAGGGAACTGCAGGCCCTGCAGAATATCAGCCAGCTTGGGTAACATGAACAACTCCCCAGAAAGACTGCAGATTTTTAAATGTCAGTGCTTTTGGTGAAGAGTGGAGACACACAAACATCGATGAGCTGAAATAATTCTATTGCTCGGTTTCATTTCTGAGAGACGCAGGAGTGGGGGAAAAAAAAAAAATAATAATAAAATAAAACAGAGAAAGCTACCTGAGTGAAAAATGGAAATGTTTGCTATCTTTGACAGGGGAAGCATGATTAAAATGCACCGAGGCTGAAATAATGACTAAACTCCATCAACAGCTCTCACCAACTCATACCGCCGGTGTCACATTTGTAATGTGGTTAAGAGTATATAAATTCTATCTCAAGGCACATCTTAGAACATGTGGCCATTACCATTAGAAAAGATATCCCCCTCAGAACATCTCACGAGACAAGGAGAGCCAGAAGAGCATATCAATGCATCTTCAGTAACCAGAAGGCACTGAGTCCTGCCAGCAGTGCTCCAACATAACCATCATTTCTCTGCTCAGTTGCACAAAAACTCTCCCTGCTGCACCCATTTTCCCCAACAAAACAGAAGTTACAGGCTGAAAAATGAGCTGTTTATGGCACTGTGTGGCAATTGCAGATAATTCCTGGCAACTTTCTCCTTGGACTTCCAGCACTGCAGGAGTGATGGTTACCTGGGCTCCCTGTGCTTTTTTGGCTCAGCAGCTTGTTTTTAGAAATTAACGTGGCAATGATAATTAGCATGGTAATTGAAAAATGGCAGCAGTAATTAAGCCAACGAAAGTGTAGGCTGCATATCAGGAAATATCTGTCAACGAGGCAGTCTGTTATATTTTGAACTGTGTCTCCCAAGACAGAAAAGCCTCACCTCTTAAACCAGTTAAGGGGCACAAAACACCCAAAAGCACACTGTGGGGAGCAATCACACACCAGTCATGCAGATGGACAAGATCCTTTAGGTTTTTTTAGGTGCCTATAACCCAGCTAACAAACTGACAGGGTGGCAAGGACAGTAATAGGCATATCCTCCCTTCCAGGGGTCCTCTTAGCCAAGAGAGAAACCCTGTCAGTGGGACCAGGATTGCACCATGCAGCAGGCACTGCTACGAATGTCCAGGACAGTTCTGTATCTCTCTCTCTTGCACCTGACTAACAACCCAAAAGAGGTTGCCAAGCTTTCCCCAGAGCTGACTCATGCAGAAGCTATTCTGCTCCTCTTGACCAGTGTAGCCACTTCAGTAATTGCCTAGCTCTGTCTGTAGTAGAAACGTTCATTAAATGGTTTTGCAACCAGAGGTCAGCACATTGCGGGTCACCTTTATGCCTGTTCACCAGGAGACAAGAGCATCGCCCCCGTGTTTTGAGCCTCAAGGGGTGGAAAAGGCAAAGCTTCAAAGCCTGTAAGACTGCGGTCCCTGCAGCAAGCGATAGAAAAGGCAAGTTCAGGCCTCCCGGGATGGTTGCAGCTTTCTGTCTTTCAATGCAGCACCTAGCACATCATCTGCTGCACCTCTCCAGATGCCAATGTGAACATCAAGCAAATGCCATGCACCTTTTGGATGAAACTATCATTCTAGCACCCGTTAACCTCCTCACAGCAACAGACGGCTTTCATGGCTTTGCATAAAGGAGAAGACATGCTCTGCAATTTGATATTCCCCAGATCAATGCCATTTCCACATCTTTATTCACAGACTACTTCTGAATTTCATTTTTTTTTTATAGCCTGCACTAGTATCCATGAAAAAAAAACCCACAAAACCAGCCTAGCTCGATGCCAGTCTTCATTTATCTTCCTTCTACCCTCCCAAACAGTACAAAAAAAAACATTTTTCCTCTCCTTCCTCTAAATTATTTTCAGATTTCTACCTGGTTTCTCAACACCTGCTCTTTATGTCGCACTGCAAAACACTAGGCAATTAAAAACTTAGAGAACAAGGGGGAAAAACAAAGCCTGTCTGAGTATGGGGAATTATACGTTAGACTGTAATAGCTACACTTACAGCCATGAGTAAGCTGCTAATTTATGTGTGTATTCAGGGCTGAACTTACGAAAGCCAAAAATTACTGGGGTTTTTATGTTTGGATGTGAAACTCAAAAGTGAAGAAATTCAAAAGCAAAGTACCCATGGCAACCTTAATTCTGTTCATCTTGCCCTCTGATGCAGTGTTCAGCAATTACACAGCCCCGACTAAAGCTACATCTCTTGGCTGATGTAAAGCAAGGTTAAAGAATCCTTACAATTAATGAAGTCCTCCAGTACACTTGTAAGATTTACAGCTAGAGGCAATCCGACACACGTTTTGATTTAAAAATAATAATAATAATTAACTGCCTTGATTTTTTTTTGGAAGGCAACAAAACTGCCAAAGTATTTTCAACTCATCTATTACTTTTTTACTCTTGGCATAGCCTTTTTCACATTTTTCTCAGTCAGTCTTTCAACAGGAGAAATGAGTAACACATTACTCATCTTTTGGCACTGAGTTTCTGCTTCTCTATTTCTACTCCAACAAGAGTCAAGAAATGCCATTTAGCACAATTATTTGGAGGGGATTTTTCCCCCCCCCCCCCCCTCTTT
>VWZI01007031.1:707052-719942 GCA_013396835.1 Psilopogon haemacephalus
TTTTTCCCCACTGGAATGTTTTTGTAATGATTTCTACAGAAAAGTATAACTTTATATGATGATGTTTATGACAAGCCACCAGTGTGCACTTGCAGACCCGAGAGCCAACCATATTCTGGTTGGCAGATGCATCAAGAGAAGCGTGGCCAGCAGGTCAAGGGAGGTGATTCCACCTCTCTACTCCACTCTGGTGAGACCCCACCTGGAGTACTGCATCCACTTCTGGAGCTGCTACTACAAGAAGGATATGGATGTGCTGGAAGGTGTCCAGAGAAGGGCCATGAGTACGATGAGAGGGCTGCAGCTGCTCTCCTATAATGACGGACAGAGAGTTGGGGCTGTTCAATCTGGTGAGGAGAAGGCTCTAAGGAGACCTTATCATGCATGGCCTTGCAGTATCTGAAAGGGGACTACAGGAAAGCTGGTGAGGGACCTTTTAGGGTGTAAGGTAGTGATAGAACTAAGGAAATGGAGCAAAATTATAAGTGGGTAGATTCAGATTGGATCTTAGAAAAAGTTTCTCATCATGAGGGTGATAATACACTGGAACAGGTTGCCCAGGGAGGTGATAGAAGCTCCAGCTTTAAAAGTTTTTAAGGCCAGACTGTATGTGGCTCTGGGCAGCCTGATTTAGTATGAGGTGCCCCTGTCTATGGCAGCGGGTTGGAGCTGGATGATCTTTGAGGTCCCTTCCAGCTCTGATAACTTTGTGATTCTCTAAGGAGAACCACATTGTAAATTTCCAGCATTTTATCCTATATTATTAGGAGGTGGGCTTAAAATATAAGGGTGCTTTTACATTCATGCTGCAAGTCCTCACTCATCTGACAAACTCAATGGCTAACCACCCAAATCTGAAAAAGGAAGCTCTAAGCCTCAAATATAATTGAATTCTTACATGTTTAGTGGGAAAACAGGCAGGCTACAGAGGACAGGCATGAATTACCATGGCCAGTAACATCCCCAAAGGAGGAGTGGAGCAGAGCCATCTTCCATTCTGCTTTACAGCAGCCAGATGGCATTAATGTACTGGCAATGCAAAGCTCCAGGCTGGCCGGGGGTTGGTGCTGAGGAGTACTGGGGGGAAAGGGACAAATCGTTGTGTATTTTGTCACTGGCAGTGTGCTTCAATCCTCCCAGTGAACAAAGTTTGCCAGCCAGATCTCAACATCATTTTCTCCCAAAAACTGCAGCAGCTCTGGTGACTGAGAGCTGTGGCCAGGACACATCTCACCTAAGGGGCACTGTACACAATGGAAGGGTTAAGCCTTGGAACTAAGAGCAGCAGTAATGAGACCAGTAACAGAAAGGGGCTGCAGAGGACATCTCAGAGCTGCTGCAGCATTTGACCTGGCTGACACAGGTGGCAGCAGGAGGAGAACTGCTGCTGGGAGCATGTTCTGCTGACACTGAACTAAGAGCAATGCTACACAAAGAAGCTGTGTGACCTCTTGGAGGGACACTTCTTTCTTTTGAATACAATGGAGCCCAGAAACTGCGTTCGGGCAGTAGCAAACTCCCTAGCCCTGTGCGCGCTACCCCAAACCACAAAGTGCCATTTGAGCTCCAAGTCATCTCTCACAGGCAGCCTACCTCAACACCCTTCACAGCAGCAATTGAGAGACTTCTTTTGCTTCTTGCTGGTGCAGCAAGAGCACTAGCAGCCTCCAAAGCAAGAAGAACCAGTTATCTTGCTTCAAGCCCAGGAAAAGCAAGGAGATCCTTCTCAAAAATCACAGCATATTTCCTCTGCCTGCTCTGTACAGGCAATGCAGGAGTACTAATAACAGATCCTAACACAAAATAATGAAGAATCATAACCACACAGCGTGCACTCTCTTTCTTGCCCTTCCTCAAAAGCAAGCAAACAAAACAACAAAAATCCCTCTGTCCTCCTGTGTATCACACTTTAGACTGGATAAGAAGCAGAATACCAGGACATCCCTTTCTCTCCTCTCAGTGAAAAGCAAAATAATACAGCATTAACTTTGATAACAATAAAATGTCTTGATGGTAAATAAACTATTTCTCTTTGTGACTGTTTGCAATCTAGGAATTGCAGTTGAAAAGTATTTCTGGACCACCTGATGCTCCACAAGAGCCAAACACAGTTTGATGTCTCAAGGAGCATTTAGCTAGACCTGGCCTTTGAGAAAGATCATCTTATACTGAAGAGGTTCTGGGTGATACCCTACCCACGTAAAGAAATTTCAGTTCTGCCCAGTATGTAGACAAATGTCATCCAAGTTCACACTTTGCTGCTTCTGTCCTCTACAGTTTAAGCCCTTTCTGTCACACAGGACACTATGAATATGCTTTCTATGATTCTATGAATACACATCGTCATATATGAGAGAGTAAATGAGACTATGGAATACACAAAGAGAAATTCATTCTCCTTCCTTCAGCTCAGAACTACCCAAGGATTCTGAGTTGGTATGAATGGCCATGGAATCTTCCAACAGGACTATGGGTAAAAAGCAATGCAAATGTGAAAGGTGAAAAGGGAAGCTTCTACCCAAAGTCTTTCAAGCTGGGTGGTCTGCTATGAGAGTGCAGCAGGAGTGTGAAAGGCAGCAGCAAGGTGAAATTTTTAAGAGTTAAAAGCAGAAGAGGGTGCAAAATGCTAAGCTAAACAGAATTTCAGATTGAGACTCTCAGCTGCCTCTGTAGTTTCCTCAGCCATGTCTTGGGACAGTCCATCAGCTGCACTCTGTGTTGGGAAGGGGAAAGAACTCTGTGGGCATTGAAGAAAACATGCTTCTCCCACAGAAGACAAGGAGCATGATTCTCCAGCAAATGAATAACACTCAGCAGGTGCCTGCTCAGAGCTGATCATTAGGAGGCTGATCAGATTCAGCTGTCACTGCAGCAGCACCATTCGCATAAGCGGCAGCGACAAACTTCTAACATGTTTTTGTTCCCATTCGGAAAGGGCAGTGCCACAGGCAGCTCCTACTGGAGCAGGGCACCAAGCTCTGCGTGCACTGTGCCAGGGCTCTCAGTGGAAAAGCAGCACTTCCTCCCACCAGCCTGAGAGAGGGCAGATCATGCATCTTCTCCACTAACCATATCGCTGTCCCAGTGAGCGCAGCCGCAGCCCTTAGAGTAGCCTCAGCCCATTCCTCCAAAGTTCCAATCTAGGAAGCACTACGTGTGAAGAGAGAGAGATACCCTGCAGATGAGGCAGCGCTGAAGGGGGCTGCCTTGATTAAACTGGCTTGTTCTGCTGAGAAGTCCTCAATGCACTCTCTGGGTTACGGCTGTTAGAGCTGCAGCAGAGTGACATGAATTGCCTTTTATCTAATTGGAAAACACCCACAGAGTTTAGAAGTACTCATTTAGACAGGCAAATCAATAAAGGAAATGGTAAGCATGAGAATACAGTGCGACTGCAGAGCCTGTGTGGGTCCTGTATGCTTTTGCTTAATAAAGATTAACTCTTGCCAGTTTGCTGCAATGCCTGGACTTATCTAACAGCAGAACTGCCAGATTCTACCCTAGAATATCACGGAACAGCTTGCCCTTGTGCATACATCTTAAGAGAATAAGCCTTTTGCTAAAAGGACCAGAAATTTAAAAGACGTTGCAGAGGAGGCAGAAGAAAGGAAAAATTAACTAACTGTAATGGCTCTGAAGATCAAACCCGATCAAAAGTCAACATCTCTATTAAAAGCAGAAAGCAAGAAAATATGATTTGCAAAACAGCAAAAAGAAACAGCTGCATTTTCATAGAGGTCTGCTACTAGAAGGCAAATTGCAATGAAGGAAACAAGCAGAGAAATATTTCCAACTCTTCCACTTTCTATTTTCTTGCCATTTTACCTCCAGCCTCATCAAATCCCCACCTATAGAGCCACTCCAAAAATTCAGGACTATTAAGAAGACTGATTTAGTAGTTAAAAAATGCCTGCAGGTTTCAAGGGGGAAAAAAACCAAAAACAAACCAACCCACACCACAAAACTAGCAAAACCCCCACAATTACTACACTTGCTTAGGTTAGGATTAGTTTTGCTTTTTTTTCCATTTCTCTTCAGCATTCCTTCTTCTAAATCTCCTACCATTTTCACAACAGGCTTATGCTGAGTAGCTTCAGGCAGCTGAGGGGAAAAGAAGTCATCTTCAGCAACGTTTAAGTATCTCTTCCCTCACTGTTGCTAATAGGAGTTCTGTGCATAAATCACAGCACGCACTGAAGGGAGAACAGATCCTGAAGCCTATGACTGTCTTTATCTGCTGCTTGATTTACTCCAATACATTGGCCCTGGGCGTAGTGTTTCTGACGTGCTTCAGTCTAACTCAGAAGAGCATCAGGCCCGTGGAACGCAAGCAGAGAATGTGACATCTTAGTCTGCTTGCAGAAGTCAGAAAGAGGGCTCTGAATAACAGGGCTTTACTCAGGATGGCTCACGCTCCTTACCTTACCATCTCTTGTCTCTGCCACGGGGTGGCCAGCCATACTTTCAGCCCTTCCACATGTAGTTCACAGAGGTACAGATACCCTGTCATTTCCTTGTTGGGGTGACAACTGCTTAGAACTAAGTCTTGGAGGAAGTAGATGCAACTGAAAACAGCCTCATGTTCAGAAAGAGCCTCTCTGTATGATGATTTATGTGATTGAAGACAAGTCAGCAAAGCTCTTGCTGCATCTAGGCTATTTTTTGCAGTATAGAACTACTAAACCAGAGCAGCATTTGCCACTTCCTTGCTCCCTTTGAGAAACATTTGGTAGGGAGGCCTTAAAAAAGAAATATCCTGACTAGGGGAGCTGAACACAGCATAGCTACAGCTGGGATGGATCAGAAAGTACCTAAAGGGTCTACCAAAGAGATCATAGAGGCAATCTTCCCCAGGGAAGGTCCACCAACCAACCTTTCATGGTCTTTGCTCTATATTGGTTCATTGGTATTAGAAAACATTCTTCTGTTTAAAAAAAAAAAAAAAAAAGCCATAAGGGTTTTAAGTAACTTTTGGACATATTACAGCTGCAGTTCTCTAGTTAATGTTTCCTTTCAGATCAACGTTTTATTGCTCAAGATAAGCAAGTAAAACAAACAGTTCCTTAAAATAAGTACTTTTCTTTTGCACTTATGCTCTGTTGGAGAAGGAAATGCATAATATAATTTATGGATTTTTTTTTTTTGTTATGAGTTCCTTTTCTTCTTATTGACAAAGTGCATTTTAATAAGGGCTTCATCTCCTCTTGCTTGATCCTACACTGAAGTCGTGATCCCATACTTTGGACATCTCTCTGTTGCCATGGAAATGATTGTAATATCACCAAAAATGCAGTATTATGACTTCACTGCAGGATCAAGGAGAGAGAAAAAGACAGGCTGTAAGGGATCAAGTCCTTAGCAGCAATTGCCTTCGTTATTAGCACAAAGAAAGAGAAGAAAGTATCCAAAGCAAATTCGCTTATGTTTCCTCATGTTCAAATAGTATTTTCCCTAGAAGGCAAATTATTTTTGAAGCACTAATTTCAAAGAGATCCTTCATGCCTAGTTGCTGCTCTTCCAACCTGTAATTCCACTCACCATATGAAATGTGCTCTTTCTGTGACTCAATCCTGGTCATTTTTCATTCCATGCTTTCCCAATACCCACTCAGGACCGCCTTGCTGAGTTTGAAATCCTATGTTATTAGTGAAAGGACTGATACTTGAATTTCAGGGAATTGTTGCCATTGTAAACTGTCATCTAGTTCAGGTGGCGTGGGTGGTGTGAGGAGATGATGTGCACCAGATCTTACCCTGAAATGAAAAGAGTGTGTGACTGGCATAACATACAGCTCTGATAAACTCTCCCTAAGTCAAAAAGCACAAACTTTCAGACACTGAGTATCCCCAAGACTGTATTTTACCTCTAAAAAGTTAAGTGAACTTTCCTATTCATATTTACCCTCTGCTATAACACTTCCCTGTGCTGCTTGAGAATTGTTTTAATCCTTACCCAAGAGGAAGCCAAGGACTTTAGGGATCCTACCAGGGAAGGCTGCCTTAAGAGGTGGCTGAGTCAGTTTCAAAATGTTACATGCAAATTCAATAGTACAAACTTTAAGCCTTTCACTTGTGCTGAGCATTTGTTTAAAGCTGAAACTTCATCAGGGACCTTCCACATCCCAGCAGGGCTGCTGGAACGAACTAAAACTCAAGGAAGAAAAACACTGCTACTTTGAAAAGTTAAAAAGCTCGGTGGGGTCTGCAAGATGGTGGGATGCTACCATACCCTGCCGCTGAAATTCCTGACAGGAACAGCACACTCACAAGAGTAATTTCAGCAGACACACCTTGCTAAAACTCCAGAAGAGAGTTAAGACCTTGATAATTTGCTTCCAGACCATATTTGCTCTTGCAAGCTCTGTTCCAGAGATCATTTCGGGGTGGTGCCTAAAGTTAGAGAAGAGGAGGCACTACTGCAGAATTCAGCTTTAGACTTCAGGCTTTAACGAGCATGACTTTCTCCCAAAATCTGCCAACCTTGGCAGCTCTCTCAGAGTTCCTCTCCACATATCCCACATCAAACAGTTTCCCTCTGCAACCCTGTCTCAAGAAAAAAAATGGGATTCGCCGTGGTCACAGACAATACAAAAGGTGCTGGAAGCAAGATTAGGGAAAAGAAGTGAAGCAATGGTTGAGATAAGAATGTTCCTTCATAGGTTCTCTCATTTCCTTTTGGATTAAAAAATTACCTTTCTCCTAAACTTGAACATGGACATGCTATGAACTTGCGCCTGGTTATGAATTTCCATGTATACAACTCAGGTTTCTCAGCAGCACTAAATCTTCCCAGTGAGAAAGCCTAGAGCATCTGCACCACATACCAAAAGACTATTCATTCCCATTAAGAATTCACTGATTTTTTGCCTCTAGATACATTTTTAAGCTGCTGGGAAGCCTCAGAATTCAGCAGATTAATGCGCTTTAAATGTCACTTGATAAAGGGCACTGCTGCCAATGGTTCATTCACACTGCACGGATTTAATTACCTAAATGAAGTACCCTCCAAGAAATGCATGTTGGGTTTAGCTGGGGTTTGGGTTGGGTTTTTTTTTTGGTTGGTTTTTATTTTTTTGCAATTGCAGTTTTGAATTTTTGTATTTTTAAAATAAAACTCCATTTCAGTTTGATGGGTTTTGACCTTTTTCTTTCTTCCTTTCTTTCTAATTAAAATTAATTTCCCTAGCTGTTTGATTTTAGAAAACACCTGGAATTGGACTATTATTTCAAAGAGGTAATTATGAAATTAGAAAGACAGCTACAATAGTTATCTCTTCAATTACATATAAAAATAGAGACTATAACACAGAAATTGCTTACAGATATCTTTTCCCTCCAGTACAGTCCAAGAAAACTGCAGAGTCTGCTGCTCAATAAGACAAAAAACAAGTTAAGATGCTGTTAAATCTACTACTGAGTTCTGCCTGAGACTTTAACTAGGCCCTTCACTACCACAGCCCTGTTTGTGCAACCAGAGCAAAAGTTCTAAGGGTTGTTTTTTTTTCTGGTTGTTGTTGTTCTGAAAGTTTCTTCAGGTTTTAATGCATCATGGAAATCAAACCACAGTATCTGCAGGTCTTACTGCAGAGAGCAGAACTTCTCTGATCCTGGAAGAAGCATAGCAGGATAAAAGCACAATAGCAAAATTCTTAGCTACTCGCCTTTTTGAGCTGAAAAAGTTAATCCTATGTTGAAATACCTATAGATAAAACAGTGGCAGATAGAGAGAAGGGAGCATAGTGAAGGAAGGTGGCACTGGACGTGTTTGAGAGCAAGCAGATAAAAATCATCTTAGGAATAAAAATGGATGCAGTCAATCATATGTGGGACTAGAGGGTCTCTCTGGCACCCAGAAAAAGGCAGAGCCTGCATTTCAGTGCACCTAACCTGTGCAAACAGAACAAAATGCAGCTATACACCGTCCCCTCTGTTACTTTAGCTGACCACAGAAACAGCTATAATTAGGCACTCTGAACACAGCATAAGGCTTTTCAGAAACCAAGGCACTCCCCCATACCTCCCCTGAGAGTCATGTCAAGGGGCAACTTCCACAACTGCTGCCTGCTGACCCCTCTCTGACATGACTTGATCATTCTCTGCTATTGATCTCAGCCCTTTTTTTTCCCACGAGTGGCTCCCAAGCCACCTGCCAGGTAATAAAAGTGTGCATCGAAATGCAGAGCACACAGGGTGCTGCGAGCCAGAAGCGACATTTGTCTTACAGACCTGGAAACCTGACAGTGTCGATAGGGGCCAGTTATCACAGCATTGTTTGATCTTTCTGCTGAGGTTGTAAATAACTTCCAGGGGCAGCCAAATGGGGATAGAAAGAGAGAATCTGCTGCATTAACTATAAAAGCAAGGCGCTGCTGTGTCACTGGCAGAAGACATAGTTAAGCGGCACAAGCAGCCCATGCTGTCTGCAAATATCTAAAGGCTCCCTGAGTTTCAAAGGGAAGGTTTAGGATGCTGTGTTTCTCTTGCACCATCATTAAGTGTGGGGTTTTTAAACTTTTAGTACATCTCTGTCCATCGAGATGAACGTAAAGACTGGAACAGATGATGCTCGGGGTCCCTTCCAACCTGGCATTCTGTGAAGATCTGCATTCAGATGCTTGCCCAACACAAGCATCTCAAAATGTGCTAAATGCAGCCCCGTAAGGCTATGTGACATTTCAAGTCCACTCTCGCTCAGTAAAATTCTGCATCCCTTTGCTCTCCAGAGCACCTCTAAGCCCTATATGCCAGCAGAAACAGATGTAACACTGAGTGTGGTTAACAGTATTTTTAGGCAGTGGAGATATTCATCTTCTCTACAAGGTGAAACTCCAGAATATAGCTTATATTATCTCACATCTAAGATGTAGCAGAACTACATATTGCTTTCTAAAAGCCTGCTGTGCCAAGCTGACACTGAGAAGTCAGTGTGGTTAACCCAGCACACTAGTGAAACAGAAGTAATGAAGATCTAGAGTTAAAGCCACATACTTTGCCAAAGAGGTGAAGCTTACAGACCTGATTCTGGCTCAGTGCTTCTCCATTCCCATTCCAGCTCTCCAGCCCTGAATGAGGCCTCAAAGTAGTCCACAGAGAAGAAAGACTTGAGACAAGTTAGGCAAGAAAAGGAAGGGAGACAAGAGGGATAAAGGCAGCCTGACAACAGCTGATCTCCAGTGTGGCACTTAGGCAGGTCTCAGGCACAGAAATTCAAACAAGCATTAATAACAGACCAACAGAAATAATCCATGCTGCCTAAAGAAACTTCCTCTGCTAGGTCCACGTGGCACCAGATTGTCTGAGTGGTTTCTAAGCAAAATCAGAACTCTGAAGGCATAATGCTAAACCTCAAATATTTAAATTACTTTCCTGCAACTGGGCCTGCCTGATCACTTGATGTTTCTTGCACACTGTTCACTGAACAATCTCTTTGGTGTAATGGTGACTTTTTCTGAATTTACAAGAAGTATCAACTCAGTTGTTGTTATCATAGACCAGAAGATATATCAGGACATCTTTGGTCCCATTTTCATACCTGGGAAGGTTTCAGTACCTTTCACCAGGTAACACAACTTTCTTACAGTCTCTTCATTTTCAGCCAAGTGAATGGAAATGAAGCTTACAGTGTGATCACGTTGTTAGACAAGTATGTTGGCTACCTTGGTGAAGTAAAAAAGCACATAGCAGGCTTTCATTTCACCTCAAAATGACTGGTATTGATTAAAATCTCTCCCAGTGAAAGATGTTTTTGAAGGCACATAGGAAAGGAGTCAGAGGGTTTTGCATGGTAGCGGTCCTCTTCAAGTACCACCAAACTGGGAGAGCAAAGCAAACACTTATTTCTTCTCCATGGGAATAATACCTCAGCAGTTACCATTAACATACCAGTAATGCTGGAGCCAGGGAAGTTTCCTTTTTCCTTCCTTACCAATTTAAGCTTACAGTATTTTGGCCTGCTGTCACCATCCAGCCCCTTTCACAAACACTTAAAAAACATCTGCTTAAAAATAATCTGTCCCCATCCAGCTATTCAACAATTTCTACCAGGAGACATTTGATTCCGCCTTTTCTCTCGGCTATGTATGTGGTGCATACTCAAGTAGATGGATACATATTTAAGGAGGATTTATGTGTCTTTTCCCCTCTTTTTAAATAGGGAGCACAAAATGGATAGGCTTTTTTTAAAGAAAAAAACCAGAAGCAGACATGAATCTAAATCTGCAGTTTTACTAGATAACAGAATTTGACACATGCTAATATTTTCTTTTTCTCACTGCTTCATCTATGTCATCCTTCAGTGTTAATACAGTGCAAGGATTACCTTCCAAACTTGTCCCCACACTATTTAAGCTTTCCTGACTAAATGTTTCCCTTCCTCTCTAAATTGTTGCTGTGCAGGTATAAATGGATTTGCAGTGCTAGAGCTGAGGACCTACTTCTCCTCTCTTCTTAATACTAAAGGAAAATGAGAAACCACTCCAATGAGAACACCTCTAAAATTGACTAAATCATACTAAACACATTCCTAGTCTCAATGTAACATTTTTCTCTTGAAAACCAATAAACACCCCAAACTTAGATAAGAATTTCAAATGGGTATTTTATGAGACCTGGCACTTGTGGGGCCAGAGGAAATATTATTTTAATGAATTGAATTTATGAAAGCAATTAGGTGGGAACATTAGACTCAGAGTTATAATGCTCAACTTCACATAGTGACTTAAAGCTAGATTAGCTCCTAAAACCAGGATTTGCAACCTCTCCTTGGAAGGGCTGTTCTCAAAGGACTTGGGAAGGCTGGTGGATGAAAAGCTGAACTAGAAGGCCAGAAGGCAAAGGGTATATCCTAGGCTGCATCAAAAGTGGTGCAGACAGCAGGTCAAGAGAGGTGATTCTGTCACTTTGCTCTTCTCTTGTGAGACTGCACATGAATTATCACATCTGATTCTGGAGCCCTCAACACAAGAAGGATGTGGACCTGATGGCACAAGTCCAGGGGAGAGACATAAAAATGGAACTCCTCTGCTACAAAGACAGGCTGAGAGAGTTGGGTTGTTCAGCCTGCAGAAGAGAAGGCTCTGGGGTAGACCTAAAAGCAGCTTTCCAGTACCTGAAGGGGCCCTATGAGAAGGCTGGAGAGCAACTGTTTACAAAGGCTTGCAGTGACAGGATGAGGGACAATGGTTTTAAACCAGAGAAGAATGGATTTAGATTGGATATTCAGAAGAAGATCTTTACCATGAGGTTAGTGGAACATTGGAACAGTTGCCCCATCCCGAAGATATTTAAGGTGAGGCTTGACAAGCCTCTAACCAACCTGATCTAGTGGAGGATGGCCCTGCTCACTGCCAGGGAATTGGTCTAGATGATCTTTGGAGGTCTCTTCCAACCCAAACCATTCTATGATTCTGTGACTTCTACTATCAGTTGTGTTTGAAACTTTCCTGTCATTAGTGATGTCAGAGAGAAAAGATCTTCAAGCTCTCAGCATCATTCCTTTTGATGACTCACTACAGTATCAACATCTATCAGCAACACACAAGTAAAATGCCACATTGATACTTGCATTCAAACTGGATCCCTAAAGAATTCCAAGTTATTACTTCCTATACAGCTGCAACCTAAGACAGCTCCAGTACAGTCACGCCACTAATATTGTACCACATCCAGCTCAGACTCGCAGCCAAGAAAATATTAGCAGCAGATTCACTCACTCTGTCACACAGAGCTCTTTCAGTTCTTTTAAAAAACAACTTTTCAATTTCAGGCATTTTACAAAACTATTAAACCCTTTTCTTTAAATTGATCTTTCTGACACCAGCTAATAAGGAAGAAGGAAAAAAAAAAAAAAAGTTAAAGCTCTCATTCTATCTTTCATCTTCTGTTGTGGCTAGGATGATGCACTGGCTGGATAACTACATCTGTAGGTTTGTNGCCCCATCCCGAAGATATTTAAGGTGAGGCTTGACAAGCCTCTAAGCAACCTGATCTAGTGGAGGATGGCCCTGCTCACTGCCAGGGAATTGGTCTAGATGATCTTTGGAGGTCTCTTCCAACCCAAACCATTCTATGATTCTGTGACTTCTACTATCAGTTGTGTTTGAAACTTTCCTGTCATTAGTGATGTCAGAGAGAAAAGATCTTCAAGCTCTCAGCATCATTCCTTTTGATGACTCACTACAGTATCAACATCTATCAGCAACACACAAGTAAAATGCCACATTGATACTTGCATTCAAACTGGATCCCTAAAGAATTCCAAGTTATTACTTCCTATACAGCTGCAACCTAAGACAGCTCCAGTACAGTCACGCCACTAATATTGTACCACATCCAGCTCAGACTCGCAGCCAAGAAAATATTAGCAGCAGATTCACTCACTCTGTCACACAGAGCTCTTTCAGTTCTTTTAAAAAACAACTTTTCAATTTCAGGCATTTTACAAAACTATTAAACCCTTTTCTTTAAATTGATCTTTCTGACACCAGCTAATAAGGAAGAAGNTAAACCAGAGAAGAATGGATTTAGATTGGATATTCAGAAGAAGATCTTTACCATGAGGTTAGTGGAACATTGGAACGGTTGCCCCATCCCGAAGATATTCAAGGTGAGGCTTGACAAGCCTCTAACCAAGGTTTTGTAGAACCTGTGAACTCTAAGCACAAGGGTTCTACAACAGTTTGGGAATATATAAGTAACTGTCCTTCTCTCAGCTATTTCAGTGAATTAATTTTTGTTATATTCAGAAGAGGGTCCAAAAGGTACAGCTGTGCATTGTTAGCAGAGCTGTGCACCACTGCCAGACTCCCAGCCTGATGTCACTAGTGCAGGCTATGAAATTCCTTCGTTTGTGACAAAGCCTCCAAGTTCATTACAGAAATGCCTCCTTTTTTT
>VWZI01007031.1:719953-732291 GCA_013396835.1 Psilopogon haemacephalus
TAAATTTTTTTTCTTTTTTTTTTTTTTCTTTTTTTTTCCCCCCCCCCCCAATCTTTGTTCATTTTTGAAAGCCCGTTCTAACAGTGCTTCAAAATGAAAACCAAAGGGACAAACTTTTCTGTCTTTCCTGCAATTTGGTTCCCTTGGATTTGCTAATTCCGCTGAATTCTTCCAGTAACTGCTTCGCTATTTACCACGCAGCGGAGGTCTGCTACCTTCCCTGCAGAGACAAGGAGCTTTGCCTTCTCCTTTGGGCTCTTCGTACTCCTCCAAATTATTCTGATTGATATAGACCTCGATCCGTGCTAATTATGCAGGGGCTTCTCTTACAAAGTGCAGTTCCCATGGCAACAGCACCGAGCGAACAGGTGCGCGGAAAGCTGCGATACACGAAACGACAGCTACCCTCTGCCGCCGCCACACAGATTGCCGCTCGCAGGGTTTATTTATAGCAGGTAGTAATTAATCCTTGCGATTCTCAATTTCATTGAGAAGAAGGAAAAAAGAAAAAAGAAAAAAAAAAAAAGGAAAAAAAAGTTAAAACACACAGAAGGGTTAGCAACAGTCCTAATTATCCCCCCCTGCTGCTGATAGTGAAAACGCCGTGGCCAACAGGTAACTCAACCATGGGATTGTTGAACTGTCATCAGCGTGGAGGTGTCGCTGCGAGGAACGCTGAGCTGCCGTCTGACACACATCTCCTGTTCTCACCACTGAGACCTGCATTAGTGCTGCTGCAGGGGAGGGGGAGCAACAAAGTGCAGAGGTGGCTTTGTTGAACAAACTACCCGCAGCCTTTTGCTGCCTTTCCTTGGTGGCCCGTAAGACTGAGCCAAGCAGGAATCAAGTGTTCAGTGCAGGCCTTCAAAACCTTTGATGGGAATGACAGAAACCAGATTTTTGCCCTGGTACTGGCTCTGTGGCCTGAAGCAAGACCCTCAGCCTCTCTTTCTCAGATATAACTTCCATAATGCCTTTTTCTGGGACCAAAACCGAACTGTTTGAAAACATTTCAAAGATGAAAAATGAGTTCTCATGCTGCAAGGTAGGACAGGCTTTGCATTTTAAAAGCAGCACATGCAGATTCATCTGGACTGCTCTCTGCCTAGCTCAGCCTTGTGCTTTAGAGATCCTTGAGTAACACAGGTGAGCCTGGGAAGCCACAACTCAAGTACAGCATCTCTGTAGCTGCTGAGAGTTGTGATTCACACTGTGAATCCTCTGGAGCACAGCCCTGTGAGGAGCAGCTGAGGGAGCTGGGATTGTTTAGCCTGGAAAAAGGAAGGCTCAGGGGAGACCTTATTGCTCTCTACAACTACCTGAAAGGAGGTTGTGGCCAAGTGGGGTTTGGTCTCTTCTCCCAGGGAACCAGTGATGGAACAAAAGGACACAGTGTTAAGCTGCACAAGGAGAGGTTTAGGCTGGATGCTAAGATCATCTTTGCATAAAGAGTGATTGGCATCGGAGTGGGCTGCCCAGGAAGGTGGTGGAGTCCCTGCCCCTGGGAGTGTTTAAGAGACTGGATGTGGTACTTGGTGCCAAGATTTAGTTGATTAGATTATGTTGGGTGATAAATTGAACTTGATGATCTCACAGGTCTTTTCCAACCTGATTAATTCTGCAGTTCTGTGATTCAATACCAGTACCAGAGGGAGTTCTTGGATCACGGCTGTGTCTCAGTTTTCATTCTTTCTTTTTCTATTTCCTTCATGAAAAGCAATCTAAGACAACACTGAGGCTCACCCACAGTCCAAGGCAGCACCTTGTTCTTGTTGTGTCAAATTCAGATTAGAACTTTGGAGGCAACAGCTGAACTTGTAATGCTAAGAGAAAGCAAAAATCATGTCCAGGCAGCGATTATTCATTCCCTGAATAGACCCAGTTAAATCAGAGAATGAAAAATGAAGGCTGCACAGGTATGGGCCTAACCTGCTGGGAAATCCTCCCATGATAAAATTCTTCTTGGAAATATAAATATTTCATAGAATTGGGTTACACATTGGTTTGAACCCTGACATAAATCACTGTCTGCTCAGTTCCAGCCCCGGTTATAGGGCCAAGCATTACATATCTGATCCTTGCTGAAGGCACTGCCCAAGCTTAGTCAGGAGGTGATGTTGGCTAGAAGGGAACAGTACAAAGGACACAATTTGGGCTTCTGAGAGATTTAATTCCCTTTTTCCTGTCTCATACTAAAGAATACATACTAAACTCCCCTGCTTCAGTAGATCTGATGTAGGCACATTGAAATTCATTACTTTGCTTTGCATTTTATTCTGTTCTAGAAAGGTCTCAGAACAATTCAGGTGAATAAATCATTATTGTAAACCAGACTGATGTTTACATCAAGTTCTGCTTGTTACAGCTTTCCAGCTTCCCAGGGATATCTGCGTCATTCTCTAACAGATACCATACCACAAGAGCAGGGGCAGCTGGAAAACAAGACACAGTAGACACAGCTAAAGTTTCACATGCTTCAGAGCACAGTGCAGGTACCATTTATACACGAGTCGCACCAGTTAAAATTCTCTTAAAGTGAAATATCCCAGCTGAAAAATCCAAGCAGGTTTCAGCTCTATTTTACCATCTGAGCAGAAGAGAAAAGCTAAAGCATGCCACATCAGGTAAAGTTTTTACACTAATATCAAATCTATGCTTTTCAGGTCTTCTAGTTGTCCAAAATGCCAATCAGGATCACATTTTTAAGTGTTCTCTGCCTCCTTCAAGAGCCTAACACAGATCCTAGATCTAAACTCCCAATGCTTTCCCACATCTTTGGTTTTCCAGAGGTCTCTGGCATGATCCAGAGGCCGGGTTAGTATTAGAAGCCCAAGTCCATTGAATGTCAGCATGTAGCCTCTTGAGCTAAATGCATTCCAGCCATACCCCTTAATTCATCCTTCAAAACTACCTCTTCTGTCATCAAACCCTTAAATGACTGCCAGCAAAGAGGAGGAGAGCCTACTGGCAAGGTCTGAAAAGTGCTTCAGCACAAGCCTGCTCCATGAAATGAGCTGTGGGGAGAGCTGACCTATGCAAATCCACTCCTTTGGTAATCTCTCCCTGGTGCTCCCTCCTCTTAACATCTGTTAAGCTTTGCAGTGGAGCCTGGTTTGCAGTTTGACTTCAGCCTCTCCCAGCAGGACTCATCATATGGAATAGGCTGCCCAAAGAGGTTGTGGAGCCTTTTCTAGAGACTTTCAAAACCTGCCTGGATGCATTCCTGTGTGACCTGATCCTGCTTTGGCAGGGGGGTTAGATTTGATGATCTCTAGAGGTCCCTTCCAACCCCTAACATTCTATAACTCTATGTCTGTCTAACACCACCTAATCCATGACAGAAGAAAAAAGGCTAAGTCAAATTTCAACACAGTACTTGCAGGCATTGTAGCCAGCTGGTCACAGCAGAGCCAAGTCTAAAAGAAACAACTATCAGAAAAACCAAGTGCACAAATATCTCAGGAGTTAGAAGTACTACAAGGTGGAAGACTAAAGCATCCTAAACTTTATGAAGTGAGAGACTGCATTTACTTTCTTTTTTTTTTTCATGCTGACACACCAGAAACTTCCAGAGAAGAAGTGAGAATTCTTGTGCAATTTAGACCCATCACCTTAATCATAATTGGCCTGTCAAAGATTTTTAAAATGCTTAAGTGATAGGTTTTAAAACAACACCAGTGGCAGGGCGCTACATTTAGTTCTGCCAAGCTGAGAAAAGAAGCTCTAACAGAAGGGAACCTGTTCACTCCAGAAAATCAGTTTCAGTCTCTGGGGCTCTCACTTGCGTTCAGCCTTGTGGGTGAGAGTAGGAGGCAATGGGACTGACTGAACAATATTCCCACTTTAGGCAGCATTTTTCCCACCAATTGCCAGAAAACACAGGGGTACCTTCCCTCCATTATTCCAACAGTTTTACCACACAAGAGGCTTCCCTAAATATCCACAGTTTCCAGTGCATTCAAATTCCAGCTCTTTTCCATCCTGTCTTTGATCAAACCCATCTTAGTCAGAAATTACAGTGGCACAGCCAAGGCAAAAGCATTATAGGAATATTGTAACAATCCCTTAAATGAGAATCATAAAGCTAAAAGTCATTGCAATTGAAGTGTAAATCGAAAAGAAATTCAGGTAAGATGTGATGCATGGACATGCATTATTAAGGCACACAACACAAGCCTTTCCTCTTTGAAACGTGTAATGATACCGTTCAGAGTGCTGTAGAAGAATATTTATGCTCCTACTAATTTTCTAAGACATCCAAGACCTGAAAGGATTGTTTCTTGGGAAGGATATTAGGTGAGACAAGAAGTGTATTGTTTAAAGAATTAAAAAAAAACCCTACATTACTAGCTGAAGCTAGAGCTTCAGAAATTTCCTAGCTGCCTATTTCCAGGCTTTTGACTATTTAGGTCTGGTTTGCTTTTGACTGGTTCCTGCATTTCAAGTGCTTGGTTCTGGGTGTTAGTCTCCTCAAGTCTGTTATCATCATTCAGCACCAATATAAGCTACTAATTTACTATTCTTATAAGAAGAGGCTTTCTTGGGTACTTTCTCTTCCTCACCAGAAATGAGAGCAGCCTGTGCCATCCCTCCAACTCCAAATGAGCATGAGAGGACACTGTGCAAAGGTCATGCTTCCTGCAGCCTGGGGCAGCAACATGCAGTTAACTAAACTCAAACAGGAGAATAGTACAGCATCAAGCTTCAACTAATACAGAAACAAATGAGTTTTGATCCCTTGCTTGCATGACATCTATTTTGCCAGCACCATTCACCACACAGATAACAGCCTGTAGAGAGAGCACAGAACTGCTGGGATCACTGGAGGCAAAGCCATCAGCTGCCACGGGGCACTGACTTTTCAAAGTGACCCATTTTCCTTTCACTTCAGCTCACAATCTGATTAATTCATTCCTGCACTCCTTGCAAACCCAATTCTCCGCTCAGGCAGCATTTTGGGGAGAGTAGGTTGCATCTTTTATATGCAACAAGTGGTAGTTCAAAATTCAGCAGTCACAACTAGCTGCCACCTGTCCTCACTGCAGAGAAAATCCATCTTGAGCACATTTCAAAACTTGGTATTTTGTAGCTTGCATTGGTGACCTGTTCCCCCTCCAGATTTGACCTCACCCAGAATAATTCCCCTTGCCCACAGGACATTCACTTTATGCCTTTATCACTCCCAAGCGGTACATGCTGCTGTTCATCACCACCTCTTTTTTTTTAAGGCCATTGTCATGTTGCCAGCACTAAGAAAGTATTTGGGATATGGAATAAATTCACACATTGTCCTAACATGAACCATTTCAAGACAAAACTATCAGAGCTGCTCTTCTGGTGGAGGGAAATCAGGTTCCCTAATCCCCATTTGTTCATCAGTTCTTCTTGAGCAAACACTCCTGCAGAGAGCAGCTCCCAGTGAGGAGAGGAGAATAAACAGTTTAGATTTTTCCCTCAACTCCATGAGACTTTCACTATCTAAAAACTAAATAAAACATGAAACAATCAGAAAGGGTAAACCTGTTATTGCTTGCCCTACTCTATCTTTGGGACCTCTGTTAAAGTAGCCCAGAACCACATTGTACAAATTCTTTTCAGGAGCGTGTAGAACTCCATTAAATCTACTTAGAAACTTTTCCAGATGAATCTTGCACAGAGAATGAACTTGGAGAACAAGCTTTTCCATTTCTTTCCTCACCTCATTAATTAATTTGGAGAGTTGGCTGACTCCCACATACAGATCTGCAGCTAAGCCAGTTTCTCAGGGCCGTTCTGCATATCAAGGCTACTGTCACACATTACCAGATGCTTCCCACTTGTCTACTTGTTTGTGTTTTTTTCCCTGGTCACTGGCAGAGGGAAAGTGTATCCTAAATTGACCTTTTCCCTATTTTGACAAAGTCACTCACCAGAGTATCGCATCCCTCCACAGCCAAGGTGAAGCACCCCTACTGTGGAGTAACAAAAAAAGGTTCACATCCTCCTTCCCCTACACACAAATTGTTCTGCCTGAATCACCCCTCTTACAATCTGTACAGCATCACTACTACCCTCAAACAGGAATACCTTCCAGCAAGAAAGTAGATCTCTCAAAAGTTTTCCTCTATCCTGGTTGTTATAGGCACAGCAATTTCAGTATCCAGTGGCTGGATATAAGAAATGTCCTCTCTTATATTCCTAAAAACATTTTTCATCCTTTTTCTTGTCCTACAATTCCTCCTTTTCATGTCTCCAAGGTGTGACAAGAAAAAAAAAAAAAGAGCCATTAGTATTTTTCTCTTGAAATGCAGTTTAGGTTATCCCAGAATTACTTCCACATCCAAAACTTGAGTGTTTTCATAGTACTGTTGCATTTTCTCCAACAGCCAGGGCAACTGCCAAGGTGTAGGATTCACTGGGATTGGGGATTTTAACTCCTGTCTTTTGCAGGCCCCAGCTGCACCCTGCCACGGTGCCTGATCTTGCTGGGTGAGTCAAACCCAGTGTGAGCACAAGGCACCAAGCCAGACATCTGCTCCCTTGCTCTCTCAATTGACTTCACATACTGTGCACCAACAGGGACTGGGATTGCCAGGGGAAAGAAGACTTCACTCCAGAGAGGCCACAGGACACTCAAAACCAGGCTTTGCACAGAAATACCTTCTTTCATGTGCAGTCACAGTGTCAAAAAGGAAACAGCCCAAGAAATAAGCTTTTTCTTAGTCATCATTTTAAGCCAAGAGATATCAACAGCTGACTTTCCAGCATGGGCCTGCAAACTGCAGCACCAGGGAGCTGAGCCCCTTAGACCAGCTATGCTCCTGAAGAAAACATGTTAAAGAAGAGAGAAAAGCAGCTGAACTAGGCAGGCAAAAGTAGGAGAATGAGCACTGCAGCAACTGAGTGACACTAGAAATCTACAAAACTTTGGATGATTGTAAGTTTAGTGTTTCTTCTTTTGATAGGATATATGTAGTGTTCTTTAGCATTAAAGAGTTAAAGTCATTTAGCTTATGTTACAATGAAATTGGAACACTTTAGACAGAACCAATCCCATGTTAATAAGTCTAATCCTATATTCCTACCAAGCGGAATTAACAGTTCAGGCTATTGTTCCCTCGCAGACCATAATGGAGAGCATTATACTAGCAATGGACCATCTGGAACAATACACAGCCAGAGCCTTAGAGGGTATCTGTTTGCAGGCTTTACATAATTTGGGAGGGACTAAGATTTTAATAAGAGCCCACAAGCATCTATCTTCCCAGATACTTCATCTCGTTTGAACCATGACTTCGATATTGCTACTTACTGCTCTACTAAAGCTAAGTGGGCCTGAGCAACCTCTATGCAGTTACTACTAAAGAGAAATAAGCAAATTAACAAGGCCATTTTCAATAAAGTTTAGGACTGGAAAAAGAATCAGCTTATGCTGCATAAATCTCCAGCTAGATATTAAAATATCTGGACTTGGTTTAATTACATTTTTAATGTGATCCCCAATTGGACTCAGTAACCTTTAGGGTGTAATAACTCCAGCACATTTAATGTCCTTTCATTACATTAGTGTAACAATCCAAGAGCAAGGTTTGAAAACTGAAACTGTGTGCTTCCTCCTGGGCTTTCACATATGTTCACCATCTTTAGCTCAGGCTCCCAGAACACTCATGCCAAGTCTTATAAAACATTCCTAACAGAACAGAAAATCATCTTCTTCCAATCTATTTTTTTTTTTTTTTTTATGTAGGGGAGGGGAGTGGAAATTAATTTAGTATTACAAAGAAATACTCTGAGTATCTACAAAGATGCAACCTCATCTCAGGGAGTAAAGCTAATCCAGTCTCCTCAGGTGGCCTTGGCAGAAGGTCAGAAAACGTGAAAGGATCCACACCTGAGACCGGGAGCTGTTCTGTGATCTGGATAGCTGTCTACACACAGACCAATTTACAATCTGGCACCAAACTATACAGCAGAAATACTTTTGGCAGAAGACCCACAATAAAGTAGAGTGGAAGAGATCTTTGGAGGTCACAATAATGCAAGCTCTGCTCAGAACAGCACTAACTTTCTCTAGGCTTACAGCAAAAGGCCCATTTGACAAAACCCTCCTGCAGCACCTCTGCTCCTTCCCGACACATTACAGAAATTCAAATGTTTTCATTCTAGCATGTCACTTTTAGCACCAGCACAGCAATCGAAAGCATCTGGGGACTCTACCTTCACATTGACCCCCAGCTGTGACGGCAGAGCTTGCAGAAGAGCCCAGCCCTTTGAAAGGCAGAGCTGGAGTCTTGTTAAGTGAGAGCACCCCACTGGAGAAGCCACTCACTCTGTTGGCACAACGGGTGGGACACACATCACCAACCTTCAGTGTGTACAGAGTTGATGACTGCAGCACAGCCACCTACTCTCCCTCCAAAATCAGTGGAGAGAAACCATGCCTGAGAGCCTTATTTATCTGGCCTATTTAAGTGCTGCTTTAGGACAGCAGGAATTACACTCCAGACTCCACTGACTGTCCCGATTTGATCTCCGCTGACTGTGAAGGAATCTCTGTCGTAGGCAGATGAATCCTACCCTGTGACTGCTTTGATTCACCACAGACTTTTTATACTAGAAAAAATGTGCACATGCAAACAAAGACCAGATTGTACCTCTGGAAGCAAATACTGACAAAGAGAAGTTGTAAAGGGACGGGGAATAACATTTTCCTGCGGTGATTATTTATAGGCCTGTCCAAAAGACTACCTCAAGAAGCAAATTTTTCTCAGAGGTGTGCAAGTGCAATTTCTGCATCCCCAAGCATCTGCACACCTTCACCAAGTGTGAGCACAGATTGGGAATCCACTGATTCTGCTCCCTTTGGGAATGAACCAAATTCCTTGTGCTTTTGTCCTGCTAGAGACTTTAAAGAGAAATGCAGCAATAATTAGTGTTCATTAATGGTCCTTTTTCGAAGGGGTGTTAAACTGAATTCTTCAGGTTCAGAAACAGTGTGGACAGGAGGATTTCCTCTCCATGGATTACTACAGAATCATAGAATGTTTGGGGTTGGAAGGGACTTTTAATGGTCACTTAGTCCATCCCTCCTGCAGTGACCAGGGACAACACCAAGATAAGGTTGCTGAGAGCCCCATCCAACCTGACCTTGGATGTTTCTTGGCAACTGTGCCACTGTTTCACCATCCTTATCATGAAAAATTTCTCTCTTGCATCTAGTCCAAATCTCCTCCCTTTTAGCTTAACATCTCCACGCCTTGTTCTGTCACAACAGGCCCCAGCTTTCTTATAGACTCCCTTTAAATACTGAAAGGCTGAATTAAAGTCTTTCCAGGACATTCTCTTCTGCAGGCTGAACAACCCTAACTTTCTCAGTCTTTCCTCAGAGCAAAAGTGTTCCATCCATCTGATCATTTTTGTGACCTCCTCTGGCCCCTCTCCAACAGGTCTTTCATATGCTGAGGACTCCAGAGTTAAAATCATAGAATCAGTCAAGGTTGGAAGGGACCAGAAGGATCATCTATTTCCAACCCCCTTGCCATGGGCAGGGACACCCTACCCTAGATCAGGCTGGCCAGAGCCTGAGTTGGACACAGTGAGGTCTCAGTTCAGGGCGCTGTGTGGTTGCACTTACACAGATGCTTCTCCTCCTTCACATCCTACTGTGGAAGGATTCTGATATAATTTCTAGACTTTACTACAGCCTGAACTGTTAGAAACAAACAAACAAAAAAAATCCAATATTCTCCTGACTCCCACCTACTAAGGAGTAGAAAAGCATGCCTAAGTTAGTGAGACAGCCCAGAGAATTCAGGTAATGCATTGAGTGCTAACGTACAGCTGCTGTGGAGTGCTGGTAGCTTTTTCCTTTATTGTATTTTTTTTCAATTTGTTCCTATAAAAGCAATCATAAAGAAAAAGGCCTCTTCAAATTCTGAGTTAAAAAAAAAAAATATAGCAATATAGTGACCCATTTATTTGCTAGGATATTAGAAATCCATGCAAAATAATTTCATCTTGTTGGGAACCTCAGTGGTTAGAGGACACTGACTAAGAAAGGCACAGAGAGCATTCCCTAACCAAAATGCTTTTGACACACAGTTGTTGCTATATTTAATAAGTCTGTGAGCAAAAAAAAAAATTAAAAACACCACTCCTAAGACCAAGTATTATCCACATACAAATTGTTTGTGCTTAGATGCATAATATAGCCACCAGTGCTTGATTTAAGAACACAAAGGCAACATTATTAAAAAAAAAAAAAAAACTGAGTGCCAAACACTACCCAAATACCAAGGATTTTAAGACTGATCCTTATTATCTAATAAAATGAAAGTGGGAAACTCAAGGTCCAGACATCTCAGACCCAATATAAGGATAATTAAAACTGGAATTTCACATCTCAGACCTATGCTTAGTTTCACAAAATTGAAGGTGAAATACATATCAGTCAATCTAGCAAAGGAAGGTTTGACTTGAAATTACTTTGCCCCATGGCAGAGACAAAGCTCTGCTAATGGAAAACCTCAAGGATGGAACAAACATTTTTTTTTGGGGTGCTACTAAAATCATGTCTGTATTCAAACTCAGTTAAACAGACTGGTAAATTACTACCAGACCTTGAAAGAAAGGAATTTCTCATCTGTGCTCAAATGAACTACCACTTGGGCTAACAGATGAACATTCATACATGCAGCAATATCATCTGATTTATGTCATTGTCAGGTCCTCCTTGATTTAGGAGAATTTGCTAACCTTATCAGATACTGCTGCTGTGAGGACAATATTTATTTGGGAATTTAAATGGCATTTGTTGATGGGGGAAAAAAAAAATAGACACATCAATCCCCAAAGATGCAGCTTACATATTCTCTACCAGGCATGAGTTCAAGCAGTTTGAAATTTAAAGAGGAACTGTTTTGGCTTTCAATTAAGAAACTATTTGTGGCAAATGATGGGTACACTTGCTCCTGAGAAATTATATTCTCAGCACATATTTTATGCATCCACAAATTGTATTCTGTGTGCCTTGCTAAGGTGTTGTGGGTATAGAGCAGGTAGCTCCATGCCAAGCTGCCTTTTGGCAGCAGACTGAAGAGCACTGCAGAAAGGCAAATGCCCCTACAAAGCACATTGACGCTTACATGCCAGTGTGCCCTGACAACTCATTACATCACCTCAGTTTTTCGTTCTGATCTCTTTCCCTGCCCTATTTACCCAAGGCAAAACAGCCTTTGCTTTATTGCTTTCAAGTAGATGATAAAAGAATTCATTTAGGACTCCCTACAGGTTCTGTTTCACACCTAACCTGTTCATTTCTATAATGCATGTAAGAGTAGGTCAACTGGAAGAAGCACAAGACTCTAGACATAAGTATACAACAGCTTAAGTCAATAGAAGGCAGGCCAGGTAATTGTCACTGCTGAAGCTACAAGAGCAATTAACCTTACAGAGCAAAGACAGATTAAGCTTCCATAAACTGGTAAAAGAAATGTTTCTACATCAAGGGCCAATATAAAGTTTTCTTTTCTGAAGGCACTTTATGTTTAACTGCTGTATTTCTGGTGACAACAGCATAAAGTATGAATCTTAATCTGTTTTTTTTTAACTTACATTGAGAAATAAAATTGTCATTTAAAAAGTAATTCTTGTTCTGGAAAAAAAAAAAAAAGAGAGAGACTATAACAAATCAGTACAATTTGCTTGTGGGGATTCTTAACACAGCATTAGTAAGACAGATTACAAAATTCAGTGTCACATGCGAGCATACAGTACTTCCTTTATTAACTTTCTCATCATTTGTGACATGCTAATGAAAGACTGAGTTATCTTCATCTGTAACTATTGCTAATAAACACACAAGTGCAGCTGATGTGCTGAACAGCCACCAGGCTTAGGTTTCTCAGCCATACAGTGAGAATGGCACTTCCTAACATTTCCAAACACCCAAAAGTTCACAAGAGGTAGAAAAGGCAGCAAAAAGTACTCTGCCACAGCTCCTGAAAGATGTCCTGAAAGCACAAAATGACTAATCCAAGAAGTAGGTGCAGACATAAAAGGCATGCAAAACCTTTCCATTCAGAAGTAAGCATAAAGGGACTATTTCAACTTCACATGAATCAAGTGGGCCATCACGTCCAGAAGGGGGAATATCTGAAGTGGCCTTCGTATTGAGATCTACCCAAATATCACATAGCTGTCCAGAGAGCAGAGATGGCAGAAATAATGAAGGAGACAGAACTACCCAGCTCATTACCAGAGTTTCTAGCCTAGTCAGGTACCAATTCACCTTCCAGATGACCTTCATAACTACAAACCTCAGTGAACTCAGCTGTTCTTCCACAGTGAAACTTAAAAAA
>VWZI01007031.1:732349-745040 GCA_013396835.1 Psilopogon haemacephalus
AAAAAAAAAGAGCAATCTCAGGTCTTCAGCTGAAGTTGGCTCAATTAGACCCATGAAAAGGCACTTAGCAAGACATATATCTTCACAGATTCACAAACATTTTTCTTACTCGAGGCCTTAAAGAGCCTAAGGCTACGTGGGAGCCTACACCACTTCCTTTAGATTCTGCTCATACCTCATTATAGCAAAATTAGCAGGGCATTGATGAACAGCCACACTGCTTTCCGGTGACTACTTCAGTAATCCTGGTCTCTCCTTGCTTCCTCTCTTCACAGCAGCATTGTCAAGTTTAATTTAATCCACTTTAAAGCTACAAGTACAACACTTTCATTTAGGAAAGCATAACAAGAGTGTCCCTTTCAAGAAGCACATTAGGCATCATAGTTCTTCCTTCAATGAGAGTTTCAAAGATAGGCGCTGAAGATTAAGCAGAGCAAACCTTTTTCATCATGAGTGGCCCCATGTAATTCTAAGTGGCTTTAGAAGCAAATTGTTGACTTGTCTGGAAATGCACATATAACAATCACAAGTTTATTACTACTGCTTGGTCTAATGAAAGAGCCTATTAAGCACATCCTGATTGCAGATGGAGCTCTGCTTCTCTAAGGAAATTTTCTGTGGTACAGTAAGAACAACCAAAGCTTCTTCACGGTCAACAACATTGAGTTGTTTGAAAATATTAAGTTGTAAAAGACAAGCAGCATTGTTCAAATATCAGTTGCACTTGAAGGATTGTATTTTTCAGGCTGCTCCATCTCTTTGGATGGGTCTGAACAACAATATGCTGCATTCTACACAGTCAGAAAATTTAGTGAACAGAGGAGAAAAGAAAATGGGAACAGGAGGAAAAAAAACCAAAAAACCCAAACAAACCAACAACCACCACTTTCCCACAATTTAGCCATGCAAGTCACTCATAACAAACAGTCCAAAGAAAATAAACTCTGATTTTCTGTCACCTATCCACATGCTGCATCCCAGGTACAAAACACCTGCTGCAGGCATGGTATGGTGCAGCAAATTTCTGCTTTTGCTTTATTGCAGCCTCACTTTCTGTGGCTGCACCATGACTTCTCAAAGTTGCTGCTAGTCAGCTGTGAGTTCCTGTCATGTCATTTTGGTTTAGAAAAAAAATGGTTGGCTGCACAGTGAAATTAGATTCAATACATCCTTACTTTCAAAGGGAAAAGCAATCATACCCTAATTTCACATTTGATCTCTGAAATTATTTACCAGGGAAAAAAACAAAAGCTTTCTCAGCATGACTCATTTTGTTATCAGAGTGAAAACTGTTCCCATTCTTCTCTGTCACCTTTATCCTCAGGTTTTTATAGCAACCTGAACCAAACCCCTGCATGAAATTCTTCTGTTTTACTTCACGTCAACAGTTACACTTGGTGCTTACTACCTGCAGAGTTAGTCACATTGTACTCCAACTACTTTGCCCTGGTTTGGGGGCTTTATTTCTAGCAACTGCCTGTCCCTTACTTAATGGACAACTAATGCTAGTGTCATGTGAGGTACTGTCTGAAGCTGTGACTGTGTTATAGTTACCTACCAAGCATCCCCAGACTTTGCTTAAGACATTTATTGCCCTATTACATGACTGCAAATCTGATTTGAAGATCATAGAATGGTTTGGACTGGAAGGGACCTCCAAAGGTCACCTAGTCCATCCCCCTCTTCAGTAAGCAGGGGCATCCTCAACCTCAGTCAGGTTCTCCATAGCCTTGTTGAACCTCACCTTGAATACTTCCAGAAACGAGGTCTCAACTACCTCCTTGGGCAATCTGTTCCAGCGTTCCACTATCTTCATGGTAAAGAACTTGCTCCTAACATCCAATCTTATCTACTCTTCTCTAGTTTGAAGACACTGGCCCTCATCCTGTTACTACAGGCCTTTGTAAACAGTCTCTCTCCATCCTTCTTGTATGCTTTGACCTGAACAGAAGCTTCATCAGATGTACAGTGTGTTGTGGTTTGAAAGCATTGCCCTTCACCCTATCACTACTGGATAATACAATAGGAAAAGCTTCAATCCTAAAAAGCATACAAGTACCTATGGGTCTTTTAGTTGTGTTTTCCCAATGAATGTATTTCTCTGAGAACCTATATTACATCATCATCTAGAAAGAAACAAGCAGGAGGACAAAGCAAGTTCAAATTTTGTCACACAAACCAGATGCAGACATGCACAGAGCAGGCTCTTGTGCAGAAATATTTACAAACAAGCAAAGGGCAAAGACCACAGACTTCAGTAACAAAGTTTATGCAATTCATGTGTCCTCTCTATGAACCCTGTGCAGCAGGGGCTGTGCATGTGTGTGCTCTCTGGAGCACAGGATGGGAGCACAGCAGAAGGTCATGGGTCCAAATGCTGACAGCCACATGGCATACAGAGCACACGGTCCAAACACCGAGAACCAGGACTCTCCCTCAGGCACAAACCACCCAGCAACTACCTCCGTCCTGTCAGAATGAAATTATCCAGCGTAGGCACAGCCTGGAAAACAAATCAAGTGCTGACATCTGTATTCAGAGCACTGTCCAGAAATGTCTTTCTCCATAACAAGTGTGTTGCCCAGCTTTTGCATATCATCACTCCTTTTCTCCAAGGATAACCTCAACTATTCTAATCTTCATTACTGTTTGATCTTCAATACTGGCTTCATTTTATTAGACTTCCAGATGATAAATATTAACTAAATTCTGCCATTATCTATCTACCTGTTGTACCAGGTCTTCCTTAAGGCTTCAGAGAGGCCAGAACCTGCCTCTGAACAGAAGCAATGCATCTTATGATAAGGGAGATACTGTTCTCTGCACACTGCACCTCTGAACTCTGTGCTCTGGTAACTGTCACAAGGCTGAACTGCTCTCTTTACTCACAACCTTATTAAAACACAAAGCAGGAAAAGGCTGAAAATTATTTGCTGCGAAGTTGTGTTAACCTCTGCTTAGCAGGAAGAAAGGGACTGCAGACAACTAATGGATTCCTACTGAATTATTTCACTTAACAAGACCTACCCTCAGGGAGTTGGGAGGTCTCTACTCATCTGCAAGTCACGGCCTCCTCTTCCTCATTTACAATTATCAACAGCAAGTTCTCTTCCCTCATGTCTTTGAGTTACCACTCTGCTATTACACACACTTGCTTCAAGCCTCTTTTAATACCTAGTAAAGCAGCAGGCCCCTAGGTGTCACCTTCACCTATAGCCTTGATAAAAGCAAGAGGGTGCTGCCTACCTGTAAAACTTTTTCCAGACTAGAGGCTTCTACTTCTTTGCCTATTGTAAAGATGCTGATGCATACATTTTGTAGTCCTAAATCGCCTACACTCATCAGCAATCCTTATTCATCTGCTCAACCATTTGTATGGGACGCAGCAGTTTGCACTCTGACACTGCGATGATTCAGTCACACAGTGTGGCCGTGAACTGCCTGCTCAAGTTCTCTGCAGTGCCAATACACAATCTGCCTCCTAGCTAACATTTAAGTGCTGCTGTTCATTAGAGATTCTGCATCTACCTCGTGTGCTCTGAGAAAAGGCAGAGAGCTGTAGGCACCATTTTACTGTGAAATGTAACTAATCTAAGGCTTTGCAAATTCCTGCTAAGAGGCAGGAAGGTGCTTGATTCAAAACAGGGACTCAACTGTCCCAGTGCATAGAGAGGAAAGGCTGGTATCAGCTTTGCCACCAGCAAACCCAAATGGGCCCACTTTAAGGAAATGACTTCTAGTAATTTTCATGCCCTGACTGTAGGGTTAAGCACCAGAAATTTCTCATGTCTTTTACATGATTTGCTTGAATGCGAATTCCAAGCTCCTACTTCAAATATTTCCAGCTAAGATATAAACACTGCTGACCAATTCTTCTGTGTGCTTATCTCCTGATTTTCTTCACAGGAGATGCACATCTTTCTAGCTACAGCTGCACTTTTTCATCTCCAGATGTAGTTGTGGGTGTGTTTGGCTGGTGGAGGCTCTAAATCATTCCCAGATACCAGCTACAAGTACTGGTCCTCAAGGAAAAGGTTTGTCTTTGTACCCCAGCCGTTGCCTGCCTTCTGACAAGAACCCACTAGATGGCTTTGGTACAGGCAGTATCCTATGCCTGAAGTGGAATAGCAAATCTCAGCTCTACATCCCCCTCTATGGAGATTTTTAAAGTGTCACAGAGCAGAAAAGCAAATCAGCATAGTGGGGAGAGGCAAACAGAAGCAGTGTTTAGGGAAGGACAGACACGAAATGGCAGGACAGAAGATGCTTGCTTGACAGCATACAGAGATAAATCCAGACTTTGCACCAGGCTTGTGCACTGTATGCCTCTTGGGCATCACATCTCCAGTTCAGATTTATTTGGAAAGCATACCCTGTCATTACAGACTTTGCATTTCCACACAGGTCTGGTCTTACATATTGCTTTTGTTAGCTTTGCTGGTCCTTTCTTGATCAGCAGATTAATTTCTGACTTAAAAACGTGAGCAAAACGCAGCTTCTGAGAAACAGAACTTAATATCCATACAGAAAGTCAGATCTTGGCTCTTACTAATGAACCCTTCAGTCTTAATGTAATTGATAGGTTTTCTCCTTTCAAAAAAGATCATCCAGAGTCTACAAAATGAGGCATCAAAGAAATCTCTTCTGCAAAGTACTAGAAAAAGTGATGCTGACTGATGGATAGGAATCAGTTAAGCTGATTTCTGGGACACATTATGCATTTTCAAGCCTGAGATTGTGTGTTCACTGAAAGAAATGTAGGAGGCATGTTAAAAAACTTTTAAGGGAATAAGGGAAAAAAAAAAAGTTAAACATTCTATTTCAAAGGAACCTACAGGAGGATTAGCACTGAGATCTTTTTATGAACACTAATACCGAGCACTTACATGAAGGATCAAAAAAAAAATAAATAGACATCTCCACAGGAACTCCTGCAGGTTATTTTTTCTTTTAGAAGGCACTGCTGCTTGTCACTGCACTTAACAACAACCTTGGGCTATTTCTGAAGCTCTCTTGCCCAGCCCACAGCAAAGATATTACTTCCAACAGTGACCATCAATTATAACACTAGGCTTTAAAAAAAAAATAATACTACTAATAAAAGAAACTTCCTGTTAAGCAAGACATCAGCCCTAGAAACTGAGAGAACTTCTGCACTGAAGGTGGACTCAAACACATGCCTTAAGCAGGGGTCATGAAAGGTGCACACTTCAATGTGAGCAGGAATGGAGGTTTGCAGTTCTGAGAACTCAGGCCACAAACCACCTCAGTGCTATCTCCACTCTCCCAAGTGGCTGGCTGGACAAAACCAGTTTAAAAAGTCAAGGTGTGAGAAAGGGCCTCTCAGCATTTAAAAAACCAGAGCCCTCTCAGGAGATTCAGGCACTCAGGCTGTTCTTCCTCTCTGTGTTGACTACAGATGAAGGAATCTAGGAAGAGACTCCCATATTTATAAAACTCAGCACCCTTTGAGGTTTGCTGCACTCTGGCAAAACATATTCATCCTGCAGTGTGGTTGTTTTTAATTGCTCATCAAATGCAACAACAACAACAAAAAATGTTTCTTCAGACACTTAGAGTGTGACCCTGTTGGTACTAACACACAGAAAGCACTGTCAGAGGTCAGACAGCAAAATTATTAAGACAGCTAGATAGAGAAGAGCTCTGTGCTCGGGATGCAATGTTTTAGATGACAGTACAAGGCTGCTCTGAAGTCTGTGAACACAGAACTTGCTGTTCTGTCAATAAACCCTTACCCTCCTTTCCTTCTTTGGTCCAGCTCAATTACAAGCTTGCAGAATGGATGTATCATGGTAGAGCAGGCTTCTGTATCAGGAAATAATCCAGCTCAGGTTGAGCCATGAAAGCCTCCATGATTCCAGTAATTTGGTAAAGGCAGAATGTCTGCCATTGTAATGTAGTTGAGCTACCAAAACCTCCTCACTTAGGCAGCTCCAGATGCTGTTACTTGCAGCAGTGGGCACAGCACAAACCCACATATTCATTGCCAGTACTGCAGTTTCAAAAGCTATGCATTTTAAGTCAGCAGTTTGTGTTGTAAGCTCATCTACAGCTTGCAGAAGATGCATTTGCTGGGAAGCTGGAAATTAGGCAGCATTAAGATGAAGAGCGTAATATATACTCCCATAAAACTATGATCTGGGACAACCAAACAAGAAATTAAGAAATAACTCGTAAGGTTTATAAATAATTGAAAAGAGATTGTTCCAAAGTTTGGATGTGCTGCAAAAGCTAAGTTTAGAAGGTGAAGAAATTATTTCAATTAAACAGAACAAATGTCAGCAATGAATAAGGAAGCGTTTTAATGAATTCATCTGTAAAAGCATGGTGCCTGCTGAGGCACAGAGCCAGTGGGGGGACAGGCACACAGACAAGTTATTTGTGACTATAATTTGAGCTGTAGAAGAAACACCTACTCAGACTGGGGAAGAGTTCCTTGAAACAAAATCTGTAAGGGTTCCAGAAATTTCTCCAGTACCAAAGCTTGGTTGCAGAATTATGATACACAAAGAGGAAGGAGCAAACAGATCCAAACCCAAGGAACTAGTTAGGTCCAAGCAGCTGAGAAAAAAAATCTTTTGGCATGATTCCTAATGTATTTAAAGCAGTTTTGCAACAGAGCACTTAGAGTGACTTCATTGGCAGCATCTCCTATTCTGCAAAAAGGACAAGAACTAAGCTTGCATTTTGCAAAATGGCATACTACAAATGTTTGTAGTTTGATGAAAAGACAACATTATTCCTCTCTACCAAAAATCTGAGAGGGCAAAGGAGCTACACACTCAGACACAATGGGTAAATAGAGCTGGTACCACAACTATTTCTCCTCAAAAAGAAAAAAAAGAAAAATAAAAGGGACTGGGGAAAAAAAAAAAGTAGAAAGCACTAATTTTATATTTTTTTAATTACCTATTTACAGCAGTACCTGCATGTCTCAGACTATTACTAAGACCCCAGAAATCATTGCCAGCACTCCAGAACATGAACGATCACACACTGGTTGGCTGACTGCTCTTGAAGCCATTTCTTATCCCATCTCTTTCCATGTGCCAAATTCCCTCAACCTTAACTTACTGCACATTTCAATTAAACAGCAGATTTATTGCTCTGCTTGGTAAGTAGTAAATACATTATGTCAGTGCTGATTAAATAACTATCTGCAGATACTACACTGATTTTTCTCAGCACTACATTCTCCTTGTACAGAGCCATACAGGTCTCCCACAACCCATGCTTATTCCTTTGACGGATTACTGACATCCTGCTCCTTAACCCTTGTTTCACTATCAAGCCATCCCTAAAGAGCTCTATTATCTCAGTTGTATAATAATCAGATTGATTTTTTTTTTTAACATCTTCCATTATAATCTGCAAATAAAGCCTTAATTAGCACACAGTTGCACTGCAAAAAGCACCACCATGGTTGCTTTAGGTCAGAGTTAACAGAAAGGACAATGTAAGCAGGCACACTGAGTGTTTAAAAGTCTTAGGGATGCAATCACTTCTTATGTCTGCACTCCTGGACTAAGAGGTTCCAAGATGGACCACATCTTTATGGCAATTCCCAATCTTCTAGAAGCATTAAAATGGATTTTGTCAATTGGATTGTCCCAACTAAAAATAAAAATTCTATAAGCTTGAAGCACTTCAGAGGACCATTTAGCAAAACTATTGAGCCATTGCCAATATCTTACAGTCACACCAGAACTAGAACTTCCACATCAGGAAAATAAAGCCTGACTCTCTTGCACCACAACGGAAGAATTCAACTGGTCCATGAAGACATGCTGCATTTTTAATAGACCTCCCTCTTCCTGCCCTCAAAAAGACTTTTGCATGACTACCTGGTGTGAGAAAGCTCAGTTCTCTTCCTCTGTCCTTCAGACACAGCAGGATAAAAGTCTGCAAATAACAGCTTTCTATTAATTCTTCAGGCAAGTGAGCAACCTAGCCAGGAACCTCCACTCACGAAGGGACAGATTTCCCCACTAAGAGACTGTCAGGTGAAATATAACTCATGAAGTCATGGAAAACAATTTTCCTAGAAAAGCTTGAGCCCATTGGAAGCTTTGCATGGGACAACAGGATAATAAAAGCTTTCCACTAGCCCCACCCCTGTCTGTCACACAGTGGAGGGATATGGAAACTCCAGAACTAGTAATACAGTTGGATTCCTTTCCAAGAAACAAGGCTTTCATGGAGGTGGGACAGCAAGTGGGAAGGGAATGGAAGTGGTGTCTGGTAAATTTGCATTTGACTTCCAAGCTGCACTGTCTTGTTGTACAACTGTCCTTTACACAAGGACTTATACAGTGCAAAGACCTAATACAAGCAGAAAACACCCCAGAGCCTCCCACAGAGGCAGCAACCTCTCACAGAGCTAATTGTTCTCAAATTGGCTAAAAGCCACAAAACCACACAGAAATGCTGGCTGCTTTTAGGAATACAGTGTATGTAGGGAAAATGAACAATAACTTGCACCTTTTCTCATGTATTAAGGATTTAAATTTTAACAAGACAGAGGGAAAAAAAATATCTATAAAGGACTTTCTAGGTTGAGTGACACTGTTCTAATTACACTGGATAATCTGGAAGCAAAGAAGTTTTTCCATATAACACCCTTAAGAGATTTAAAAAAAAAAAAAAAAAAAAAAAAAAAAAAAAAAAGAAAAAAAAAGAAAAAAGCCACAAATTACCTTAAGAACTGAATCACTCTGAAGATTAATGGTATTTAGCCAAAAAAGACTTCAAAGACACAAAGCATCCTTCCAAAATCCAATTCACCAAGCCACTCAGGAACAAGAAGGTTGGTTCTGCAAGCTGAAGCCAGTAGATTTCCACAGCAACTATGGAGCTGACTTATCCAGAGGAAAGAAACAGACTGGCACCTGAGCTCCATAAGGAAAAACAAAGGTGAACTCTAAAGGCAATCTCTGAAAACTCTCCCACATTCAAACCCTTTCCCCAAAATCCTGCTGCAGGGCTGCTGGGGTTTTTTTTGCCTAATATTAATGACCAGCAAACTCCTCCTCCCCTCTGTCCTCAGACACCACCTGCTGAGCCAGCCCATGCAGCTGGGCTGAGATGCACCTGGTTGCTCTAGATCTTCTAGAGGAGCAGCTCAGGATGCCGAGGCTCACAAAAAAAGCAGCTCAGTTCCCTTTTTCAAAGCTGAGAAAAGCCATGGGAACAGCACCAAAGCTTCAGTAGTTGTCGGTTACCTTGACACCACCCAGAATACAAGGAAAAAAGCAAAGAAATAATTGATTTAACTGAAATCTAAAAAACAACCACCCCATTCCTAATGCCGTGAAGGACAAGTGAACAGAAATAGAAGTATGATTCTTCTCTTTTATCCTCTCATCCCAGAATCAGATCTAAGAGGGCTTCTCCCTCCTGTTATACAGTTTTAGATTAAACAAGTGTGTGGCAAAGGCTCCGCTCTTTGATGAAGCCTTCAATCCTCACATTTTCCTCGCAGCAGGGAACAGCAGCTGAGGAACATGCTTGCTGTGACATCCCATTCCTCTCTCGTGGCCTCTACCTACATTCCCTTCCTCATCCTTTAGGAGTGCTGTATTTAGCTTTAGCAAGGATGCCATTTCAGAGGGCTCCCCCCCTACCACCTTTTCCTTTCTTCTAATCACCATCCTCATTTCTTTGGGAACGCTTACAGTACAGACTGTTGGTGTCCCTGGGAGAAAGATATAAAAAGGGAAACAAATACCTACTATTTCCACAGGCAGGTTACAGACTGAAAAGTTAGGGCTGGATTAAAAAGGACCTCCAACCTCTTAAGTCTGTTTCACAGCCTACACCAAACATCCTGCTGTTCTGAGCCAGCCAACCAAAAGACCAATTGAGCAGGGGAAGGGTGGGGGAAAAATATTGTGTAACTGTTAAACAGAGGAAAACTGTAAATACAGCCATAGAGTGCCTCTCCAACAACGTGGTTTTATGCAGATAAATTCATTTCCTCTGCACAATAGAGATCAGTAACAATAGCTCAAGATAAATACTGCAAATGATACGCCACCACGGGAACAGAACGGTAGATTAGAAACAGAAAGGATTATTTATGTAGAAGAGCCACATTGTTTATTATTATTTAGTTTCTACAGCAGGTTCCTGAAGACCTCTGAGAAATTATAACCTCTGCACATTTAAGGGCTGCTCATTTCTTATACCACTGAAAGGCACCCACCCTGTGATCTCTCTCTTACCTCCCTTGGCAATATTTTTTTCTGGCCCTTGCACAGTATGTGGCATTTTTCTTAAAGCTATGGCTCTGGTTTTCATATTAGATGAAGAAAAGCTTCTTGTCAGTCACAAAGTAACCAAAAACGTGAAAACATCAATGGTTTTAGAACGAACAAGAGAACAATTCCAAAGGACCACACCACACATTTGTTTCAACTGCAGGAGTGCAATGGTCCAGCATCACCAATGACTGGCAACCTCCTCTTCAGCTGCTTCTCCAAGGACCACACAAGCTACTAAGTCTCAGTACAGCCAGGGACTTCCAGAACAGGTCGATGTGATATCAGCTATTTCCAGAGAACAGAAACTATGTTCAAACTGAGTTATAGGAGCAGCCTCTAATAGAAGGACTGCTTCAGTAGGGTCCCTTAAAAGAGTTTTCCAGTGATGGAAATGTCAGTTCTTTATTAAAAACAAACTCACCATCACCCAAACACACACACACACACACAACACCAATGTTTTTCATTATTGGGGCTAAGCACCTTCAGCACTGTAAGAAATGCTGGCTTAAAAAACTATGGTATTAATTCTGTCATCTCGAGCTCTGATGGAAATCAATGAAGTTTGACACAAAAGCTCTAAGTTTGTGCAGCACACAAGCCTAGAGATGGCAATATTGGACTATTAGAGAGTTTCTCCTGAAGTTGCAAAAATTCAATGAAAAATAGTACGGATCTTCTTTTTTCTGATAGGCACAAGGATTATCTCCCACCCCTAGAAAAAGCTATAGAGTGATACGCTGCGAGAACACCTTGAATTGATATTTCAAAGGGCTTCTTTTGAAAGAATGATTTATAGATCACAAAGACCAATGGGTCTTTTATCAAAGAAAATGGATTCCTTTTCTGAACCACAAAGAAAAGATTGATGATCTCCTAGGCCACATCTCCATTTTTGAGAGTCGTGTAGTGTCAGAAGACAATGCTTACAGTTGGTTAGTACTTCACAGTACCACAAATAACTCAACCGCTAATTCTCATATGGTGTTTTATGGAGGCTGGAGAGCAAAATTATAGCACAGGGAAATTCATGATGTAATTTATCTTATTCCCTCAGTACATATGAAGGATGACAAGAAGGGGTTTATGTAATAAGTGCTCACGGCAACACAGCAAAATGGATACAAATCAGTCAGTGTGTTGTTTTACTTTCTCACTGGGACTTGGCAGCTGCACATATGTAAAAGTGTGCTCCATGTGTGAATATTGAGATACTTCCAGTTTGATCCTATCTCTTCCACAAGTCAGTAATGAAATTCCTATCAAGTCTTTATTTGGAGCACAGCCTGCATGGACAGGATCTCAATATTATTATCCAGCCAAAGAAAAAAAAAAAAATATGCAGGTCTTATTACCTTCTGGGGTTTTCTTCAGGGAATAAAAAGAAAGATACCTTTCTTTTTAAACTGGCTCCATTATTAACTGATTTTTCAAAGCAATACTTGCCCTGAGCCACTACCTAATACGTTAAATGACAGATAACGTTCATTCAGCTTCAACAAAATATGGAATATATGTGGGTTTCACACACACACAGAGGTAAGGTAAATGCAGGAAAGAAGTGAGCAACCCACCCTGGCATTTACTGTTACTTTGGTATATGCTGTCCTCAGAAGACATGACAGATCTGTGGAGACCAGAAGTAAAGAGCTTCTCAGTCAGATGGATGAGGCTCTGCCCAGTCTGATCGAGGGTAGGGTGTACTTGCCCATGGCAAGGGGGCTCGAACTAGGTGATCTTTGTGGTCCCTTCCAACCCTGACTGATTCTATGACTTGTGGAGGGCTGCACCTTTCAGTACTCCACAAGGTCAGTAGAATTTACCTTGTTTCATCACTTCATGCCCATCTGCTAAAGCCTTACACCAGAGGTAGGAGATGCCACCATCAATTGCTTGTAGTCATTTCCTCCGTCCCTCAAATCCCCAAGATCTTTCTTTACCTTGTAAGATCATGACCCAAGCCCAGCCATAACCCTTGGCACTGAACAACTGAAGGTCAGACTCAGCAAGCAAGAAGCAGTAACACATTAAAACAAAATAATGTAACCCTGCAGTACACAGTGGCTTGGTCAGCTTCATCTGCTAGACACCTTAATAAAGAAAATAAAATTCAGAGGAGATGTTTTCCCAAGGTCTCTCAGACTCCCAGAAGATTCAAGGACAATGCTTTTCCTATATCTCTACCACTTCTGTTTTTTTTCTTTTCTTACTGTTTTGTTCTTACTGTTGTCATCTCTCTGCTTCGTTCTTTTGGGTTAATGTGGCATGTCTCCAACACAGCCTTGGAAAATAACTGTAATGTGATTTGGGTTTAGTGTCATTAAACCCGATTAGCAAGAAGTGCTCATGAAAAAATCCATAATTACTTCACAAAAAGTTTTTTTTTTTTTTTTTTTTTTTTTTTTTTT
>VWZI01007031.1:745057-756175 GCA_013396835.1 Psilopogon haemacephalus
TTTTTTTTTTTTGGCCAGGAAACTACCAAGAAATTTGCTTCCATTTAACTAGCTGGGCTACTTGAGAAAAGTTGTTGTGACATTGTTTTCCCTCTGCATTTCTCTGTGCCCTGCAAATATCATAAAATACCAAAGTCTGCTGAAAACATCAATCTTCTCCCAGAGCTGATTTCTCATATGGAACCAAATATACAGTACTCGAAGAAAAAGCCATAGAGAGCATAATGCACCTTGATTGATGTGCCAGTGCTTTGGGTACAAGGCTGGACTTCATGATTAAGTCTATAATGATAAAAAAAAAGTTTCCAGCTGGCCAACAGCACAGTGTGGCTGAGATTGTTGGACTGTTTAACCCCTCCCAAAACAGGAGTGCTGAAGAGAGTAGTGTCCAGTAGTTTGGAGGCTGCCCCTAAACACCCTCACCATGGGTTCTTTTCCTTTCTACTTATTTGGGTTTGAGAGGAGGATGCTCTAAACTTTGTGAATAGAGGCATACGAAACTTTAGCCACCAATATATGTTCTTCCAAAGCATCATTTTCATTCAGCATCAAGTAGAGGACAATCTCTGCCTGTAGGTTTTTTTGTCTGTTTTCTGTTGCAGATCAAGTTGAGATCAGCCTTTGATCAACCACTGCTTGCAACCCTCAGTAAGATGCGAGGAGAAGAGGAGCCTTTCTCCCCTGCAGCATCAGGAGAAGAGTCTGGGGCAGCTACACTGCTGTGCTCCATGCCTCACAAAACCGTGCCCTCAGCTTTGCCAACTGCAATGGCATTCTTGTTTGATTTTTCCTGTGCTACTATCACTGGAGAATGAAGCTTGCCTGTTAGTTGGCATAAGCAGAACACAGCTTTCTTTGAGAGTATTTCAGATGTTTCCAGCCTCTGTAGCTCTGTTCAGAGGCTTGAGTGGCCACAGTCCTGGTTTGAACCTGGTGGAGGTTCTTGAGCTGTGAATACCACAGAATTCTTGGGTCTGGGTATTCCCACCTCCAGGGAAGTGGCTCCTGGGCAACCTGTTCCAGGGCCTCACTACTCTCATGCTGAAGAACTTCCTCCTCACATCCACTCTGAATCTCACAACTTCACAATATTAAGGTGAGTATTACAAACCTGTAGAGCTTTATCACACCGACTGAGTTGATGGAAACATCTTTTCCCCTTGCCACTTCCCTGTCATCTAATAGTATTAGAAACAAATGAAAAAAACAAACCATCTACTGGATTAACTATGAACACAGACAAGGGGCAGCCTCCATTCGGTAGCAATGGAAAGTTTTAGACAACCTTCAAGTGTCAGCAGCAAAGGCAGTGCAGAAATTCTCCCTCTTGGATGGCATCATTCTGTCAATTAGCTGAAAGCAGCAATTACCAGTCCTTCTCTTTATTATTTGTGAAGAATCAAAGCTCTCCGAGAATGATAAATGGCTCCTTGGAAAATGCAATGTGCAGTTCTGCTAGATTTGCACTTTTCTATTGGTTTTCAGTTTGTTTTGTTTCATAAACCCATCTTTTCACACAGCTTATTAAAGTAGTAGGGGTTGCTGAGGGGAAAAAAAGAAAAAAGAAAAAAAAAAAAAAAGACACAGGACAGAAGGGAAATGCCAAGGAATGGTTTAAAGGAGAATAGAGAGCTCTTCTCATTTAACTCACTGACCAGGGCAAAGACACATTCCCACACCTTCATTAATTAAACAAGGAAGTTAACATGGTTAACAACATTAGGAAGAAAACTCTGGTTTCAGTTGTTCTGAAACAACACAGAACAAACAGCCGAGGCATTCAGAGGATGACCTTTGAGAATTCTGGCTTCATTAGCATTTCAAACAGCACAGCACAAAATTAAGACAGGAAATAGACTTGCAATGCTGTTTGACTGCAAAAAATATATCATTAACATGCCCATAATTAGCTGGATCCCAATGTTTGTCCCCTTGTCTCTGCTAATAATGGTGTAATATGCAAATGAGATTTCAGCTGACAAAACTGACGGGGAGATTTGAGTTTATTCCATCTCTTAAACACACGGAGTAAAGCCAAACAAGCCCCATTTGGCTTGCTCAAAGGGATGACCTCAGTGCCTGCCCTCCCAGGCTCACATCAAACAATTGCAGACAGTAGATACAGGCTGCACTTGAGACTGAATCCAGTCACCCTTTCCCATCTCACAGGAGCAAGCTAATTAGGGAGCTACTGGTGACCATAGAGGTGTTACATGAAGCAGTTCAGATGCTACCATTACCCTTTCCAGGCACCACCATAGCATTATTGGATCCCATTCCTCATTTTCCCCCCAAGATATGATGGCAAAACTCTACCTATTTCTAGTTATCCTCCTCTGTCCTAGTGAAGCCACATCTGGAATACTGTGTCCAGCTCTAGACCACGTTCCTGTGTTAGGTCTTCTCACACCATACCCACCCTTCTACTTCCAAGCTGTGGCATCTCTGGGCTTCTTGATCAGTACCTGACAGGCTGTAGGAGTTTTAATCTCTCTCATGTCAGATCAGCTTGAAAATCTGATGTGAGCTAGACCTGCCTTATGACAGAGAGGTAAAAGTCAGATGTTCTTGACAGGATCCTGTCTCTTCCCGGGGCAGAATGAAAGGCTAGATGTGACAAATTCTTCAAGTGTCACTGCTGCTCCTACAGTCCTGTGATTAAATCAGTCCATGTGTTTGCAATTTGTTCCCTTGCTATCCCTTTGCTGTGCAAAGAGCTGAAGAAACAGGGAATGCAGCTGACTCTTCTAAGGGTCTAAGGGGGTGACCTAACCTTCCTCTCTTTGTTTTAAGATATCATTTAGGTTAGGAGTGCACTTCCAAAGCTAGGGAAGAATCAGACACTTAGCTGGGTGATGTTTTGGTCACATAAAAAGTGTGAACAAAAGAAAAAAAAATCCCATCACTAAGTTGTTAAACAATTACTGCTGTGCCACAGATTGTCACCAATCTACTGAAGGTTAGGGATACCAAAATTGTGAGGTTGTAAGACTTAGCAAAAAGCAGTAGTTCAAGATTCCTTGGTCCCAGAAGAAAGCTACAATTAAGATGTAATATTTCCTGAAGTTCTCACCTCCACCTGCCGTGTTGTTTATCAGTACTAAGAAGACAATTTATACTTTACAGTTCTCCAGATCAGCCAGTGCAGGCATCAGGCAGGTAAGATTAAAATGTCCATCACAAGAAGCTGTCCTTTTCTTGGATTCATAATAACAAACCCTATTGAGATTGAAGTCATAAGAAACTGCAGGAACTGCATTCACTTGCTCCAAGTTCTCAGGCTTCTGAAGCTCAATTCCCACACATCTGCAGCCCTCTTCAATAGAAAAAGCAAAACTCCAGAAGTTCCCCAAATGGCAGAGAAAATGTTAGAGAGAGATGATATGCATTTGCAGAACTCACTCATAAACATCACAAAACATGTTCCCAAGATGCCCTAAAACAGCAGTCAGGGAAGAACCATTTCTGGGGCTAGTTGTTCAAAGAGGAAAACTACTTACTCCACTTTGCAAAATCTAAAGAAAATGGCTTTGAGCAGCTCTCTCTTCCCTGTGACTCTTACCCAAGCTGTCCTGAACACAGTGGTCTGAAGGTAAGGGCCATTTCAAAATGCTTCACTGCTCCACACACCATTACTCAAAGCACTCTACTTTTGACTAAAAGCCATCACTACAGCTTTACTATCTCAGTTACACATAGTTAGTCCTACTGCTCTCAAAAGCAGACATGCAAGATGCACTTTCCTACATCTGAAAACCAGGACAAAGTCACTGTATTATCCATGCACCTCATCTTTGTTCTACAGTCCAATATTCCTATTCTCCATTCACTTCATTGACACCCTTCAAACTGCATCTATCATGCCAGCTGTAGATCCTCTAGGTCCAGGACACCTACTTCTATGACATAACACTCCTTGTTAGTGAGCTGATTTGGAAAAAAAGTCTTTGTGCTCTCTTTGGAGTTGAAGAGAGACCATAAAACCAAGAATGACAAGATTAGCATTTTCAAAATAACTCCGTAAGGATTGTCAGCTAGCTTACCTCTTCACAGGCAAGACCAAGCACTCCAAAGGACTTTCTATCTGTCCAGAAGCAACTTTTTGTGACTTGGTTCCAAGTGGTGTTGAACACCTGGGGTAAATCATCAACATCTGTGCCTTGGAGCAAGCCAGCTTGCTGACACGGATGGGTAAGTTAGTGAGAAGCAGCTAAGTGAAGTTGCAAAACTCCCTGGGAGTGACAGTGGGAATAGTCTGAGTGACAAAAGAAAGAATAAATGGCTGCATGCAGAAAACTGCTGCTGGGAGCTCTCGATGGAGCTCTGTGGCAGAGCCCAAGTACACCCCACAGTTTTATTTGCAGAGTAAATAATATCTCCTTCTTTCTGCAACCATGTTCAAAAGCAGAGAATTGACCCTTCCAAGCCGAGAGCAGGAAGGCCCTCTAGGATGTCCACATCTTTGTGTGCTGCCTCCACAGACCAAATTCTACCTTTGGAGGTTCGTTGGCACAAAGCTCTGTAAACACACAACCGAAGGAATTTAGGGAACTATTTTCCTTGAAGCCTTTACTAGATACCCTTCACCCTTCCTAGACAAAAACACCTTTCTTCTTCTCACTAAAGCCCCCTGCTACATAAAAAAGGCAGAAGTGCCTCAGGACAGACGTGTTCCTAACGAAGAAACGGCAGAACACAAACTTTGTGTCCATCCCTTTACGGATGAGTCATGTCCTCAGGGGTGACAGTAAAAGGCAGAGAAATTAACAGCTTTCACAGCTCGGGGAAAAAAGAATGAAAGGGCAAAAGAGTGAAAGAGTAAAGGGCTAAAACTACTTGCTCCTAAAAAGGGTTGGTTTTCCCTGCCTCACCCATATTAAGCAGCAGCATGGAAATTTGTATATTCAGATGCAGCCTGATGTAGTTAAAGATGTCCCCGCTCACTTCAGTGGGGGTTGGACAAGATGACCTTTGACGGTCACTTCTATTCTATGATTCTATGTTTCAGACAAAAGGAACAGGTTCAGTAACCATGAAAGTGTGGAGGACAGAGAGGCATAATTCCTTTGGGGCTTTCTGCCCTTTTTAACAAGGGTAACTCTAGCTACACATCCTTACTAAACTCAGCAGCAGCTTCAGGCTTTCTGAGTGAGATTCTGAGTGAGAATCTAACCCTCTGTTGTCATGCCTGTTGTTTTTTTAAGGAGAGGCCTCTAAACAGCATCTAAATGCTTTTGCTTCACAAATAGCAAATGTTACTGAATACAGGGGGGAAAAAAATCTCCCCTGGACCAGCGAGGTATTAGGAAGCAGTATTGCTTCATCTTGGTGCTGAACACGCAGGGGACTGCTCCACCTAAAGGTACCAAAGCCAGCAAAATTCAGAGTATATCTGCTTACATCTTGTACAGAATCACCATTTCCTATGAAGTGTTTGGCATATTCATATTAGTCCATGGAATTCATTACATAGGTAAATCTCCTGCAGGAATGCTCATTATATACTGTGGGGGTCTCCTGGTGGTCATTTGGGGCGTCCATCATCTTCCTCCTTATGACCCTTCGCTGAACTTCTTTGTGCTTGCTCTCTAGGCTGTCTGATACAGTTGACTGGCTGCAGAGTCAGTCTAAAACAATTTGCTCTTCTTAACTTCTTCTTTCTCAAGCCCACAATTCCAATTTCTTATTGCTTCCACAGTTAATGATTCTTAGTTTACACAATAGATACATTCAAGGAGGATTACATATTCCTAAATATCCCTAGGTTAGTACAGAACCATTATCCTTCCTTTTCTTCGGAGGATTTGTTGCTACTCCAAAGCTACAATCCTCATCAAATCAACTTAGAGTGATTTTGCCATAGGGTGGTACAGCAATTACTACACTGGATCATTACATAAGCAATTATGCAAACTGTTACAACAGAAATTATTAACACCTGTGGTGGTTCAGCAGTCCAGGATTTTGCATATAGAAAGTCTCTGGGCTGGAATGGATGAGCTGGGGAGTCCTGGTTACACTGAGGATTTGGAGAACCTTTCCCAACACAAAATCCTCTACCATCTAGTTATTCTTATAAACAGTATTTAGTTACAAGTAGGACATATTCCCACCTTTCTTGCCAGTCCACATGACCAGAACTGTATTATCTTTTCCCATGACTGTCACTTCAGGCAGTTGAGGGCCACTGAGTTGTTCAGCCTATATTTTTGTCCCGCTGTTGAAGTCCATCTGGGTCTTTTAAGGAAGGAAAAAATTGGGCTGGGGGTGTGGAAGTTGATTTTCTTGCTGCATCAAACCTCAGACCACACAGCTACCGGTTCCAACACCAACCATGAAGGTCACCATCAATAGCCACAAAGAACTTGGCACTATGAGCAACAGACTTTGTTTCTTGGCAGGATTCAGCAAAGGGTATCCACTGCAATCCATGTACCTGCTTACACCGAGCATAAACAGAAACAAGGAGACAAAGGCAGGAGGAAACTCCAGTACAAAGGCATGGGGAACTGTTACAGAGCAGGGGAAACGTGTGAGGTTAACAAAGAAGCAAATTAACAGGAAATCACCTTGCCAAATTCACAGTAATGTCAAATTTGACCAGAAGAGGAATGCTGTAGCAGCAATCCACACCAAATCACAGCAGCCAGAGTGCAGCATCCCAGGAAACACCTCAGACCTCAAGGGATGCATGCTTAGGGTGCACTGAAACTTAATTCTAACCCTATCTGCCCGTCCAACAGTTTGCTGCAGCAATTACTTAGAATAGTCAGTCTACCTCTTCAAGTACACAGACAAGAGAACAAAGAGAGGTTTCCAGGAAGATATATTCCTAAAAGAAACCCAGCAGTAATAGAAACCATAACCATTCAGCCCTGTTGAGAGCCAGTCTCCCTGCATAGATGTTAATGGGCAATAATTAAGAATTTTCACTCCCACTGACTTCAGGTGTTCAACCTTAATCAAGTGTGCTTACAGCAACATATAGAATGGGAAAGAAAAACACATCCTGCTCTGTGACAGGCATCCATAGCACTTTCCCAGTTAGGTTAACAGCTGGACAAACAGCAGAGAAACCAGCTGGGAGGTAGCCAGGCTTGTTATCCAGCAAAGCTGCTGTAATTTAGCAGGCACTGAGATAAATCAGCAAGATTTGAGACACCCGAGAGACCACAGATATTTTGTGACAAAGGAGGAGAAAAATCCTAATTTCTCAGGTGATGAATGGGAGGGGTAGCAGAGTGGTGCAAACACCTGCAGACATCAGCAGCTCTGCAGTCAGTAGCCCTTCATGCCATTTGTGGGAGCCACAAATTAATCCACAAGGAACCCATATGCAGGAGCAGTGAATCCACCCTGAGCTCTCCAGCCCTGAAATGAACTGTAAATGACTCATTAAAGGCCAAATACTGTTATCCTTCCTCACATTGCCTCGGATCTTACCCCATGAGTGGTCCCTTTGGCTTCAATTAGTTGCTATCCTGATGGGTGCTGACTAAAGAGCAGATAAATGCCCAACCTTGGCAAATTCTGAAATACTGCTTTACTAGAGTGAGGTTTCCAACTAAATGCCTCTCTTCTTTTTGCTTTGCAGCTACTTCATCTACTCAAGGTGAAAGCTTTCCAAGCTCCCTGATTGCTCAACACCACCCTTTTTGTTGGAGAAATTTTTGGTTTCAGTAGTGCCCAGTGACAGGAGAAGGGGCAACACGTGCAAGCAGCAACTCAAGAATTTCTCTTGGAACAAGAGGATAAACCTGCTTTACATTGAGGATTTCTGGAACTGCCCAGAGGCTGTGGAGTTTCTTCTATGCAGAGAATCAAAGCTTGAGATCCTGTGCAACTTGCTCCAGGTGAACCTGCTTTAGCAGGGGGGGGCTGGACAAGATATCTCCAGAGGTCCCTTCCAAGCCCTACCGTTCTGTGAACTCTCCTATTTTCCTGGAGACAAATGCCATAAGCTGTACCTGCACAAGTCTCAGCAGAACCTGGAGGAGCAGCTGGCTCAGGGGCTAGCTCAGCAGAGGGGATGCAGGGAAGGCCTTCCCTCACCTTCTAGCAAGGTGATTTTTAATTATTGTTTTGTTGGTTTTTTTTTTCATTTTAAGCTCACATTGCTAACAAAGAGCAGCATTTGAACTGTGACCTGAGGGAGCACCCTGGAGGAATCTTTTTTTTTTTGCATTTCAATTTTAACTTTTAAGAGAGATAGGACAGCTGCCCTGAAGTCAATTCTGCCTCAGCTCAGAGCCTGCTCAGAAGCCTCAAAAAGGTTCCAGAGAGGCCTCTTAGAGATACTTGTCTTATATATACCTTCTGCACTGGGCTGTGTGAACATCAAACAGAGTCCAAAACAAAAGCACCTAAGGTATTTATAACCTCCCAGGAAGCAAAATTCAGAAGAATCAGCTGTTATGTTTAATTTCACAGCTTTTAGAGTAACTTCAGTAAAAGGAGGAGAAAAAAAAAAACCCTCTTACATTTAGAATCATAGAATGGTTTAGGTTGGAAGAGACCTCATAGATCATTCAGTTCCAACCCCCCTGTGCCATAGGCAGGGACACCTCCCACTAGAACAGGACACTCAAGACCTCATCCAGCCTGGCCTTGAACAACCTCCAGGGAGGGAGCAGCCACAACCTCCCTGGGCAACCTGTGCCAGTGTCTCACCACCCTCACTGTGAAGAACTTCCTCCCAACATCCCATTTAAATCTCCCCTCTGCCAGTTTAAACACATTCCTCCTCATCCTGTCATTACAAGACCTTGTGAATAGTCCCTCCCCAGCCCTCCTGTAGGCCCCCTTCAGATACTGGAAGGCTACTATAAGGTCTGCTCAAAGCCTTCTCTTCTCCAGGCTGAAAATCCCCAATCCTCTCAGCCTGTCCTCATAGCAGAGCTGCTGCAGCCCTCCCAGCATCTTTGTGTCTTTTCTCTGGACTCTCTCCAACAGTTCTATGTCCTTCTTGTGCTGGCTTCTTGCAGTGGGTTAAACACAGCCTGGATATCTTCTATGTATTGCTGAGCCATTTGAGCTTGCAAAAGAATATGACAATGGTTTGGATTAATCTTTTTTCCCTAGTATCTGTATTTATAAATGGCAATGATCTTGCTCCATAGGAAGATTAGATTGGCATGAGGTCCTAGCAAACATAAGGCCTTTCAATTTCAGGAAACAAAACTTATTATTATTATTATTATTGTTGTTGTTGTTGTTGTTGTTGTTGTTGTTGTTGTTGTTGTTGCTTTCAGTTTCTCTTCCTCTACCCACTCCTCAAGAACCAGAGAGGTTTTTCTATGCTACCTGTGAGCACAAGCCAACAGAAGGTCATCAGGAGAGCAAGCCTGGGGGCAGCAGCATTACAGGAAGAGCTGAATTATTTGATTAAAAGTTCCCCTTTTCATCTGTAGCTTCAAACTGCATTATTTGCTCAAAGTGCTTTTGTCACCTCAGATGACTTTAAGTGGACATCTTCAGCGCCAAAGTGCCCAAGATGACCCCAGAGGTCCCCATAAAGTTCCAGGCAGCATCTCTTAAGACAGGAGAGGGCCAAGCATGCTCCTGGGAGCCTCTGCAGAGCCCAGGCAGTCACATACAGCTTGTTTCATTGCTTCCAGCTTTGCCACTGGGCTTATTTGACAGTTGGGTAAGAGGATTTGTCCGCTCAGTGGTAAGTAGGGAAGCTACACAGGAGCTCAAATTACATAAATTTTAAATATCTCATGAGCTTTATTTGCATCTTGAGCCTTAGCTGCTGTCAGAGGAGCAGCAGGTGCCATTGCTAGCAAGACACACAGGAAAGAGGAAAGCAGTCGAGTGAAATAAGGACAAATAAATAAATAAATAAAAATAAGCCTGCCATGTGGGAAAGGCTGAGGAAATTGGGCTTGTTCAGCCTGGAGGAAAGAAGGCTTAGGGGACACCTTATCATCACATTCCAGTATTTAAAGTGTAGCTACACAGAACATGGAGGCTCCATTTTCACAAGGAGTCCCATGGAGAAGATGAATGGCAATGGGTACAGGTTACTCCTAAGAAGGTTTTGTCTGGACATGAGGAAAATTTTCACAAGAACTATCAACCATTGGAATGGTCTCCCCCAGGGAGACATTGGATACTGGATTCAGCTGGACAGGGTGCTGGGCCATCAGGTCTAGACTGTGCTTTTCCTAAAAAAAGTTGGACCATATGATCCTTGAGGTCCCTTCCAACTTGAGAGTCTGTAATTCAAACCATATTTGGCTTACCTCTCTCTACATTTCCCTTCATCGGATCTTACCTGGCTGCAAGCTCACCATTAGAGAGGCCAGATTGGATATAGAATCATAGAATCAGTCAGGGTTGGAAGGGACCACAAGGATCAGCCAGTTCCAACCCCCCTGCCATGCCCAGGGACACCCTACCCTAGATCAGGCTGCCCACAGCCTCATCCAACCTGGCTGCAAACACCTCCAGGGAAATGGCCCCAAACACCTCCCTGGGCAACCCATTTCAGCCTCTCACCACTCTCATGCTCAACAACTTCCTCCTCATATCCAATCTCAGTCTTTCCACTTCCAGCTTTGCTCCATTCCTCCTAGTCCTGTCACTACCTGATAGCCTAGCTCCCCAGCTTTTTTGTAGGCCCCCTTCAGATACTGGAAGGCCACAAGAAGGTCACCTGGGAGCCTCCCCTTCTCCAGCCTGCACAGCCCCAACTCTTCCAGTCTGTCCTCATAGCAGAGGTGCTGCAGCCCTCTGATCTGATCTAAACTAGAGACAACAGCTCTGTTAAGCAGCTTCACCTTGAAGCCAGCAGCTTTCATTTTTATCTGAGCCAGCAGCCAAGAAATCTGCCAGTGGGGATGTAAAGGTCACATTAGTGACACCACCTGGAGCAAAGGAATCCAGCTGATTAAAACATTAAATATGTCAACAAATACAACTGCAAAAGACCATCAAAATTTGGGAGCACGGAGGAGGAAAAAAACAAATTATTCGAAGTATGAAGCAGACACTTCCTAAGCAGCCAGACATGGAAACAAATGGATCTGCTTCAACTCTCAGGCATTTATAACCAAAGAATCACTCTTACTACTTTTGAAACCTGCAGACATCCCAAACCTCATTATTCTTAAA
>VWZI01007031.1:756649-774788 GCA_013396835.1 Psilopogon haemacephalus
GGAAGGAAGGAAGGAAGGAAGGAAGGAAGGAAGGAAGGAAGGAAGGAAGGAAGGAAGGAAATCCCAGAAAGCTGAAAAGCTAACTGACTCCTTTCCTCAGCTGATTTCTCCCCAAACCCTGAAAGTTGGCCTGTGCACACACAGCCTGCTTTAGAGCAGTAAGACCCGAGGAGCCTGAGCAACAACAGAGCATCCTCCTTATTCACAGAGGACTTCAGATGACCCAGGAAAGCTCGTAAAACAAGACAGACACCAGCAAAGTTTTTACTAATTAAATGGAAGCCATCAGAACTAATTTAAGTTTTTAAGGAAATGTCACAGTGTTTACAAAGGGAAGCTGATGCTGTTCAAATGGCTCCTGAGAGGACCATACAACGAGCAAGTTTACAGCATCCAGACCGTGTTTGTCTACAAGACACTTTGTAATATATCTATGTACACTTATTAAAAGTGAAAATATACACAAGCCTTGGCAGCCCAAGCACCTGCTGTGGGTTTAACACATACTGGCCCTAAGTCTATTTATTTTCTCACGTGCCTTGAGCACCCTCAGCAAAGCCCAGAAGGCTTCAAGCAAAATCTTCTAGGGGGCAATACCACTACCACAGGCAGAGGTAGAAAATAAATTACTTCAGGTGCTTTGGGAACATTAGTGGTGCTGCAGGCAGAGAGGCAGGCAATAGAAAATAAATACAGCTAAACAGCAGGAAATATATTACTTTTGCTCCTTCAGGCTTCCTACCGGGGAAGTAGATGGCAAATGCAAGGTTGGAAAGGGCTCCTGGAGTTACCAGCACCCCTAAATGAGAAAACTATCCCCTTCCCTTTTAAATTCTTCAGCTCACCCTGCTAAAGCTGTGGAAACTAAACAGCAAGCTGTGGTGGGACCCCACACTGCTGCTGCACTCAGCACCCAGGCTCCCTGAGGACAACCAGCAACAAGGCCAAGAGCTTGGTCACCAAGTAAGGCACCATGATAAGATTACCTTGAGTTACAAAGCAAATGCAAGGGCACTGGGGGCTTGCAGATGGTTTGTAAGCAGCCAGCCTTACAGGCTCTGTAGGCATTCTGTAGGCAAGAGAGACAAAGCACCCATTCCCTCCTCTTCTGCAGGGACTTCTGGACCATTCTCAGAAGATACATTTCATCCACAGAGACTCTCTTGAGAGAGCTTCTGAATTTAGCTGATCTTGACTGGTAGCAGCACAAAATTTGCTTGCTATTTCAGCCTAAGCAGCAGAAGGCTTTCAAGGGGCCAGGCAGCTCTTCTGTAAATGCACTACACACCCTAAAGCCAACAGAGCAAGGAGGCTAACAGCAACCATGGAGTCACATCAGTGCAAATCCCAGGAAAAAAAAGCCTCAAAACACCATATATCTGGTCAGATTTTCCCCCCTGTCATGTGAAATATATATTGACCTTTCTTCAATTTGTTTATAGAGGCCTGTAGTGACAGGACAAGGGGCAACAGCTTCAAACTGAAAAAGAGCAGGTTTAGATTGGATATTAAGAACAAGTTCATTACCATGAGGGTAGTGGAACAGTGAAACAGGTTGACCAGGGAGGTGGTTGGGGCCCCATGCCTGGGGATGTTCTAAGTGAGGCTCAACAGGACTCTGGACAATCTCTGTTTGAAGATGCCCCTGATTGCTGCAGAAGGGCTTGGACTAGATGCCCTTTGGAGGTCCTTTTCAATCCAGACCGTTTTATGATTCTATGATTTCTTTGGGCGAATCACAGGACCAATGGATTCCAGCATTACAAGGAACTTTGAAAGCTAGGAGTGGCATTTGATTTTTAGCCTTCTTTATGGAGAGACTTTTGAAATAACACTGTGAAAAACATAGAAAGGAATTTTTAAAAGCAGCATTTTGCATTATTAATATGAATGAATTCTACAGCTCCAGATTTACTTTTAACTTCTTTGCTTTTCCATTATTAACTCTCCTGTATGCTGTACTCAGTGTAACTTCATGTAGAAATATGCTGAAGTAATTTAATATGATGATAGAAAAGGCTTGGATAGTTAGAGCAAGTTCACAGCCATCTGTAGAAAAAAAAAAGGCCTTGCCATCCTTTTGACAACTAGAAAAGAAAGAACATCCCTGCATCTATTCTTATCTGAAGAGTTTGGAGCAACTGAAGATATAGCAGGGTTGAGGAGGAGCTGCCAGAACAATCCAAAAGTCAGAGAAGTGCAGTGCAGTAGTCCACACTCCCAGGAGCAGCCAGGCCAATCTTACTCAGAATAAGGTACCTCACCTTGTGCAGCAGGACAGGCTTGGGAAATGGCTGTCTGCAATGCAGAAGGGAGATGGAAGCACTGTGCTTGGGGTTACTGCTCCTCTGAGAGCACTCACTGCTCTCCTGTCCCAAACTGACTCTGACTACAGCTGTCCCTTGCCAGTGGGAGGTGTCAGGCTGGCGCCCTCCAAAGCCTTGAGGGTCACATCAGTGCAGTGGTACAAGCTCTGGGGTGAATCAGACTGGGCATCATGTAATTGGTGCTCACCACTTCCAGTTCAAAAGCTGCCCCCAGCTCTGGAACAAAGTGGGCTGCTGGAAGGTTTGGACTTCCAACAGGCAGTGTAGCAACATGGCACAGGCAGGGGTGAAAAGGGAGTGGGTGGACAACCAGCAGGGTGCAAGTGGAGAAGATCTTCTGTAATTCAGGAAAATAAGGTTTCTTTGTGCCATGCTGCTAGCACTTAGCAGCAGCAGGGCTGGAACAAGCTCTAAGTGTTTAGGGATGAAAGAGGTTTTATTTTGTTATGAAATAGAGAGGAAATAATCAATTATTAAAATTTTACTTTTAAAACTGCCTCTTATCTAGAAGTGGAATATTTAGCGAGCCAAGAGGTAGCTGTATTGAAACAGCATGGCCAAGAGTGGGCTGAATTCCTCTGCAGCAGCCAGAAATTGTTTGGTTTCTGGATAAGAGAAGCTTTTAAAAACCCTTCATGTGGAAGCTGGAAGACTTTATGACATTAACAGAATTAGCACAGAGCAGAAATCTGTAGTTCACAATATTTCCAGCACAAACTGCAGCAGAACTGCAGAGAAAAAGGAAAAAAAAAACAACCACCAAACAAAAGCATCAAAATAAATATATAATTAAGCTACCTGAACAGCAGAAAAACCAAAACCAAAACACTTGTAAGGTGTAAAACTCTCCACATTGCAATAGCTTTAAACAAAAACACTTAAAAAGAGATTTTATGCTGGTACTACACCAAAACAGAGCAAACATTAATTAGTGGTTATTCAAGAAGGGTACTCTGAAAATGCTAATTAAAAGGGGCTTTCAATTAACAGAACACAATTTATAGGGAGATGCCTAGGAAAAAGATTAAGCCTTTGCTTTTGGGTTTATTGAAACAGTCATGAGCTTCAAAGCTGCAATCAGACCATGTTGCTCACTCCTGATCTGCTGGAGCTCTTTTGGGTAGGAAAGGTGACCCAAGCTTTCCAACACTGGAAAGGGATCCTGAAGATCCCTGTTACCAGCAATAAGACACTGCTCAGCTGAACCTGCAGCCCCAAATGAGTCCCAGAAGACAGAGATCAGCATTTACCAGTCTGAACGCTTTATCTGAGACAGAAGAGTCATTTGCTTCATGCAGGGCTGACTCTGATCTGCAACACAACCCTGCTCTTCTGCAAAACACATCCTCCCTTCAGCCTTGACATGCCTACAACATGGTGGTGTTCAGATACCACAAGACTTTATTTTCAAGTCTATTTGCAGGGGAGATGTCATTTGAGAAGCCTCTCATTTGCTGTAGCCAATGTGTTAAAGAAAAGTACTCTGCAAAGCTACGTTCAGGCACCGTGAACGATGTATCTCTAATGTGAGGGAAAGCAGGGCAGAGGAAGAGAGCATCTCCTCTCGTGGAAAAAGCAGTCTCACTGATGAATAAGATGATTAATAGCTAAAGGAAAGCAGATCAAAGGCTGAACACTAAAATCAAAGCATTCACCCAAGCTTCCCAGGCAGGTGCCAACAGCCTGGAGCCATAGTACACAGACCAGGGCAGACAGGAAGGCAAGCAGCTTGCTTTTGATTTCTCTTTAACATGAGAGAAGAAAGAAACCTGAAGGTCAGGCTGCCATGCAGGAGGGTGCAGGAAGAATAATTGGCCACAAAGTCTGACCCAAGCATGTTGCGTGCAGGTAGTGATACAGGTCCTGTCTTTGCCAACTCAGAAGAGTGCCCTGGCTTCTCTAGTAAAGGCATTTCATGACCTGTCTTCAGGACAAAGAACACTTGAGCATCAGAAGAGTGGCACACACATGCCATGTGCACGATCTTGTGTCTTAGAGCTGATGGCCTCCTGAAACAGGCTTTAGAAAGCTTGAAGACTTACTGGAGAAGGGCAGGTGGCTGTCAGCAGAGCTTGCAGTGGAGGGGACAGATATCCTTTAAACAGTAACATCAACATGCACTGGACTGATAGAAAACAAAGAACAGTGATGCTGGAGCAAAAGGCTGTGTGCATGCCATCAGATGTAACAACACAGGTCACAGTGAAGCATGCACCTCAGTAAGGACAAAGTGCAGCACTATCTTCAAGGAAAAGCATGTTCACATATCTTTGATGTGTGAAACAAAACTCACATAGGTCTTGGTGCTGAAGTTTCACAGCACTGTTGGTGCCAGATGCAGCTGCTCATTGGCCTTGAGTTTTGTACACAGGAGGCACACAAGCCAGAGAATTGCCTTGCCAGATAAGCATCCCTGCTAAGCAACCCTGATTAATCCATCAAATTATGACAGGGTTCCGAAAGGATGAGCAATGCTGCAAACTTCATGGTTCAAGGCTTCACAGTTGAAAGAAATCATCTCTTGTCAGCTTTCTGCAGGCTCAGTCAGCTCCACAGGTACTGCATCACACAAGGTGAAATCCCCTCTCAGCTAACAAATGCCCTTGCAGGCTGGGTCTAGAAAAGTGCCTGGGAAATTTATGAATGAGATATTATGTGCTGAACGATGCCCTTGTGCACAGTACTGGCTTTGAGGGGCACACAGAGAGCACGAGAAAAATATTCTAACCGTTGCAGAAACAGGAGGTGAAGCTGAAAGGTCTTGGATGTGGTCTAAAGCCAGAAGTGCATGCTATGGGAATCAAAACGGCTGCTGGAGGGGATTAGAGAACAGAGCAACATGACGTATGGAACACACTTGCAGAGCAGCCACCAAGTGTTACCCCAATCTTTCAAGGTTCCTGGATTTCCTCAACACTGCTGGTACAGCCCAGAGTGGCAGAACTGCCACTTGAGCTGGCAGCTTCAGACTGGGACGGCAGCAGGGAAAGAAGCAAGACGGGAAATGTATGAACAGAGACTTTCCAGCTGGACTATGCAAACTACAGAGTTTGAAACACACTGATCCGGTCAGAGCCTCTGTTTGCTTCTCACCTCCCCTGTAAGCTACAGGTTTTTTCATTAAGGTATTAGGCACAGCTCATTGTAACACAGGCACAATGTTTGATCAAGCATCACTGTTTACCGCACGGGGAGAGCACTAACAAGGAAATTGGAGGTTCTTTTTCCACAACATAATGGCCAACAAATTGTTGAAACCTGCACTCTGAAAAAGGCTTTGTCTGTCATAGAGGGAACAACATGACCCCATTGTGACAATATCAATATTTCCTTATTTTGTCTGGACTGCAGACACCAGAACAGCTTCCAGTGCGACAGTGTTTATCTGGGTATCTTTTAGTCCAGCCAAGCAAGAGCATCCCAGATTTGTCAGATTCACTGAAGTTCATGCTGAACAGTCAACAAACCTTGGAGATAAACAAAACTTCTTTTTTTTTTCCCCTTTTTTTGCCTGGCAAAGCAATGGGGACAAGTTCTTAAACCAACATCTTGCAAGTAAAGTCACATAAGAAAAGCACGACGTGAGTAAAGGCAGACTTGTCCTGTACTTGAAATTTAATTTTCTGGCAAGAGGATATTTAAGGTTTCTCCAGGACACCCTTTAGGAAAAATATTACTAAGCTATTGCTAGAGGTATAAGATGCATCAAGCTGCAGCAAGGTGTTCCCATTAGCTGTACCTTTCAGACACCCCTTAACTGCAAGAAGTTAGCACTGGCCCACCCAAAGAGAGGCCTCTGACAAAGAGGACCACACTCTAGACTCTCCCCCACACTGGAGATACCTGTAGTTTATCAAGGTGACACACTCAAAGCAGATCTTGGGCCCTCACTTTTCCTCCTGTCTTGCTGGTTAGTTTACAGAAGCTGATTGCATTTACAGCTTTGATGAGCTCTGTGCTTTTGTGAGACCACAAATTAAATATTGTTTCAGCCTGTGAGGGGATATAAGAAGCCAGTTTGGCACTTGGGTATTTCACACCCACTCTAGCTGGAGGACCACCTTTCCAACCCTCCCTTTCCCAGATCACATTAGGAGCTCACTCACAGATCTTTAGTAACTTGCACATAATGAGAGACATCTGCTCTGACAGCTCTCACACCCAATCTGCTTAGTGCCCCTGCCCCTCAGTGATCCCTCCACAGTGACTGTGGGGCAAAGTGGTACTGGTCCTGTATCAGGCCATACATGCCCCCACCTTGTGGAGCACAAAGGATACTCCCTGCACTCCCACCTTATCCTGCTGCTGCAGCTCCATGCACCTCCTCTGTAATTTAGCCCATTCAGCCCTTACCCTCTTAGCAACATGCAGAGACCTGCCTGAACCAGAGCACCACACACCTTGGCAGCAATATTCCCACCCTAGCTGGCTCACGGGCAGCACTTGTTGATGTGGAGAGCCTCTTCCTGCAGCCTGACAGCTACAGATGGCTGGAAACTACCTCCCCTTGTATTGTGAGGAGGTCTAATGGTTGCTTGTGTGCTGCAGGGCAGCTGGCAAATGGACACTGAAACAAGGAACAAGACATCCACAACCTTTCAGGGGTCTATGTGAGCTACCTGAGGCATTGTCTAGGAAGAAGCACGCTGGCTGAGGAGAACCTCTTCTAACATAAAAGCTACATTAAAAAACCCAAACTATTAAAACAGGCAAGGGATCTGTAAAGTGCAGGAAAGGAGGTGTTAGATCTATGGGGAAAATGGGATACCAAAGGACAGAGTGAGGCTGTAAGCTCAGCAGAGGTTGGTTTTCTTGTCACACATGAGCCTCTCACCTTTTGTCAGTAGAACCTGTACCTGCAGCCAGGCACAAAGCAAACCCCCAGAAATCACCTGCAGTGACACTAGGCAACTTCAGCACTTGAGTCTGGGTTAGAAGATGATTCATAGCAAGAAAAAAAAAGAAAATAAGGGAAAATAAATAAATAAAGGGGGGGGGGAAAGAGATGCTTTTGTCACAGCACACCAATGCACTCACAGGTCTTGCCTGAAGCCAAAGCATCGAGCAAGACTACAGTAGGTAACCTTTCAGATAACCTTGGTTTGAAATTCGGTTTCCTGAAAAGGACCCATGGTGCTCTGGAGAGGGCAGAGTTTACAAGCAACATCATTGGAAAGTTGCTAAAAACCATCTCACACAACTGTCAGCTGCCCACAGGTCAGGAGTGAGCAGCCAGCTCAGCCAGCTGTACTGAGGATGACCTTGTCCCATGCAAAGTAGGGCTCTGCTTAAGTTTGGAAAGAAGTGAAGGCATTCTTCTTCTGTGGGGAAGAGCCTGAAGCAGTGACACTGCATTTTGCTTATCTTTAATATCTGAATCTATCTCTGAGGACCACGAAGTTTGTGCTGATAAATAAAAACAGCAGAAGAAAGAAGCTTCTGAACCCACATCTAAATATTTGAAAATTTTGACTGGGAGGTGGAGAGCTGAGGAGCCCACAGTGCAGTCCTCTTTCCAGAAGTCTTTCAGAGAGAGATGGATCTGACAAATTAATGTTACTGAGCAGCAAAGGCAAACAGCCCAGTAGCAAAACATAGATGGGAAAAGATATTAAGAATTCCTCACTGCAGCACTTCACCTTCTTGTAATGTTTTCCCCACACCTCCATGTCTTTTGATCTCGGTGTCTTCCTCTATGTCAGTTCACAGTGGGCTGTAAGGAGACGTGCAGCGCAGAGCAAACCAAGGAGCTCACATGCAGACTGCAAGGAGATAGAGATTCAGACTCCAGGGGCCAACACAGCAGGAGTAAAAGGTGCCTAGGCCTTCACCTACTGGTATCTTGATGCTGTCCTTAGCACAAAAACTTCAAAGCAAAAAGCATTTTCATCTGCATTTCAGGAATGCCTGTGTTATCGATTTGCCCAGCTTGGAAAGCACCAAGTAAACTGATCAGGTATTCACATCAGCTACTGGAAAGCACATTTGCCAAAAAGACAGAGCAGAACCTAAAAGTGGGGATGTTTCAGTCCAGAGAGAACAGCAGCAACCCACTGACACTATAAGGCCATCTGGAGAGAAGAAAAAGTGTTCCAAAACCCACCAATGCTCAGCCATCAGCAGGCACTTACACAATGTTTCCACCTAATGATTTTTGCTCAACCCCTGATTCTCTAAACTGTCTGTGGTTTTAGTTTTCAGCTGCAGCATTCACTGGGCCCCCTCTACAGCTCAAGCCCTGTGAGCATTCCTGCAAGCCTGTCATTTGTTTGGGTCTCATACAACACTGCACAAGAGAGGAAGGACAGACCCTGTCCAAAATCCACTTTTGTTTTCTTTAGGAATAAGCTAGCCACTTCCATCAAGAAGTATTGAACATATTTGTGGTCAATAACAAAGGCATTTGAAATCTCACTGCAGATTTAAGTGTTTTAGCACCTTGAAGGTTAGCTCAGTGTGTTCCTCCAAAGGTTTGCTGGTGCAGAATTAGCCAGAGCATACATCAACTCTTCTACAGGCAGCATCATTTCTGACATCTTCAGAGATAACCACACGGATCAGGAGGATTATTGTGGCATTAACTGCTCTGATTACATCCCCTACAGTTTAATAACAAGAGCAGTGAGACTGAAGGTGTATCAACAGAGTTTTGGGTTGGTGAGCAAAAAAAAAGTTGGGGGTTATTAGAGAAAAGAAAAGGTCACACACTCAAATGTGCCTCTGAGGACACAGTTGACATACTCTGTGGGGCATGAAAAGTGATTTGTCACTACAGCATCATGAGTTTTCTGATAAGAAGCAATAGGGGCTTTGCTATGAAAGCTGTAGATCCATCTTGTCACAAAGTGTTTTGGCTGTGAACTTCACCCATAAAAAAATAAGACAACCACTTTTTGTCATATCTGTCTTTTAAAGACATCAGCTACGGTGTGTGCATGCTTAATGCTCCTACTCATCTGCTGTTGCCTACACTGCTGCTTTTGGCTGGGGTAGAGTTCATTTCCTTTCTAGTTGCTGGTGTGGGGCTATGTTTTGGAGTTGTGCTGAAAAGAGTGTTGGAAACACAAGGGTGTTTCAGTTAGTGCTGAGCAGTGCTTACACAGGGTGAAGGCCCTTTTTATTCCCCACACCACCCCACTAGCAAGTAGGGTGGGTGGTGCATAAGATATCAGGAGGGGACACAGCTGGGACAGCTGACCCAAGGGATATTCCACACCTTCTGATGTCATGATCAGTATGTAAAGCTGGAGGAAGGAGGAGGAAGCAGAGAATGGTGGAAACCACGGGGTTTGATACCGATCAGGCTGATGGAGCCCTGATCTCCTGAAGATGGCTGAACACCTGCCTGCGGAGGGGAAATGGTGAATCAATTCCCTGGTTTGCTTTGCTTACATGTGTGGCTTTTACTTTACCTCTTAAACTGTCTTCATCTCAGCCCATGAGTTATCTCACCTTTACCTTTCCTATTCACTGATCCATCTCACCAGGAGAGTGGAAGTGAGCAGCAGTACGGGGCTGAGTTGCCAGCAGAGGTTAAATCACAATATAACTGCACTAGCTCCTGGATCAATAAGAAGAAAAAAAAAAATCTTCATTTCATTGTAAATAAAAAGATAGGAAATGGAGAGTGAGCAAAATGGTGGCCCTTAAGTGCACTGTTGCTCTTTCTGCCTAATTGTTTTCTCCAAGGAAGTATCCTGCCCTCTCCATGGCAAGTTTTTGGTTGGTTCTTCATGGAGGAAAGCAGAGGCATAGCTGGAGAACATTACAGGTAGAATTACAAGCTACCAATGAGATTAAACATCTTTTTCCCAGGCACATTTATTGAAGATTATATGGAAGAAGTTTACAATTCTATTGTTCCAGTTCCCTGTGCTTGTTAAAGTGCAGAAGACAATCTGCAGTTGCTTATTTTGTATCTAAGCAACTGTCAGACTCCATATCTACTAATAAGAAAGGGTATAATTATATGCTGCTACTTTAATTAGCAGCAGATGCCTATGTTTATGAAATAAAATGTAAGATTTTCCAAAGTGCAGAGTTTTGCCTATATGCAAATTGCATGAGCACTTTTGTAGGTTTCTAAAGGCTTTCCCTGGCTGTGGCAGCTTGTTTGGGGCATGGTACCAGGCACACTCAACCAGTTGCATGTTAGACCATGGTCTCAGAGCCCAGCTGTCCTCAGCACCAGATCAGGACAGCTGCAGGGCAAGGATAAATCAGTGTCTACTGTGCCTTTTTGACACTCCCAGTGCTGGCATGAAGCATGTTCTTGTCCCTGATCCAAAGACCAGGAGGGCACAGCCTGCTTTGGGCTGCCTATTTCAGTGCCCCAGGGGTGGCTTTCCATGGGATGTGGTCACAGAGCAACATGAGGGAAGAATCCTTAGCATGAATTTCAAATCTCTTCATGTTCCAGCAGCACACAGTGATGCAATGCAGCATATTTCTTCAGAAAGAACAACAACAGGGGCTACTGCTGAGGGTCCTTCATGTATAAGAAGAAAAGAGAACCAACAAAACAAAACAGAATCCACAGTCCTTCAGAAACCCATGAAGGCACACGTAGACAGAGAATATAGATGAGAATAACCTTGTCCAGAATAGAAAATACTTGTCAGATGAGTCTCTAATTTCCATTATTCAGTATTTTTAGCTTTGTTTCCATGGAAACAGCACTTGTGTGATGATGCTGTCCTGCAAGGGAGTGAGTGGATGCACACTTCTGTACATACATCTGTGTGTTCTCCTCCTGGCCTCCAGCAACTTTGAACAAATCTGCCGAGGTCCTGACAATAACTAGATGCAAACACTTTTGTGAAAGCATCCAGGTAGGGGAGAAATGATCCTGTAAATTCTCCAGCCAAAGAAAGTAGATAACTTGCATGAGAGAACAAGGCCACCTCTGTAGCTGCTGCATCTCCAGAAGGTGCTTCAGTAGGAAATAGCATTCTTGCTTAGACATCAAACACCATGACACATTGCCTGCCACAAGGCACAGATTCATGGGAAACCTGTCGTTGGGTTTGGAAGGCAAAGCTCCTGTTCAGAAACTGTCAAAATGCAAGACATCCTGCCTGAAGGTTTTGGATGCTAACAGAAAAACTAACATCTGTCTTGCCTATTTGTCCATCTTGCCTTGCCTTGCCACCTGTATCCTTCAGAAAAACAAAATTAAGTAGTCAACTATATTTTGCCCATCTCTTAATTCCCTCGGAATGAGCTACTATGCTGCCTCTCACAGCAGACTACAAAAAAAAACAAGGACAGGTCAGATCATAGAGCTAAATCGTGGGAAATGCTGAGAATCTATCACTGCATTATTTCAGGAAGATATTAAATCCTTTAGCATATCTTTAAGTTCATAGATTTCATGCCCCCTCTCTCATTACTGGTGATCCAATTATCAGAACTTAGTTACACCAGAGTGCACCCTAGTAGATGCAAGAGGATGCAAGCATACAACTCGATCCTTTCTCTTCTTTTACTACAACTTCTAATCTCTAATCCACTCCCTACAAGAGCTGACAGCCATTTCTCTGCTCGCTGCAGTAGAGGCTGTCAGCAGAGACACACGCACCAGATGCTTTCCCACAGAGCCTTATTTTGCTCTCAGCCAGAGCTCAAGGTCATTCCATCCAGAGATTCCTGTCTGTTGGTCTTACACACACACAGTGTTACTGCCCAGTGTGCAAAGCAATGTTTCCACCACAGGTATCACTCAGAGCACATGTGGAGGCAGAAGGATCTGGCTGAATGAGACAGAAGCTACCTGGAGCAAAGCTTTCAAGGCGAATTTATCATCTGTGATACTTGTGGCAAAGTCCCACCAGCCTCATCTTGAATATGCTTTAAGAAATTATCCATGCCTAAAGTAGTCAGCTGCATAAAACCACTGTGACCTGTATTAATCAACACACTAGCAAAGGAAAACTGTTTACACCTGTGGTCATTTTCAAAGCAACCTACATGACTTTTGAGAACTCTTTCAGGATTATCCTCTTCACAACAGGGGCTTTGTACCTCATGCTATGCACAGAGACAGTTTTATTAACCTATGTGCAGGCAACATTCCCTAACAGGTAAAAATCTACTGAGTGTTCTCCAAACATCAGCATGTTTTCTGTGCCATGTGGTACAAATATTATTGCAGCTGTGCAGGAAACAGATCTATCTTCTCACACCACTCCAGAAGGCAGCAAGCACAGCTCCAGGGAGCCATATACAGAGGCACAAGAGGCTGCTACTTACGTGAGTATTTGTCTCACCTCTCCATGCTCCTTTCCATGGTACGTGAGAGGCCACAAAAAATACGACCACCATGAAGCCATAGGAGATAAAATATTATCCCAGGTAAACTCACCCAGGGCGGATGCCTTTTCTTTGCCATAACCAGCCCATTACAGCATGTACGATACACAAGGTCCTACTGTCAGCTCTACCACAGGGTAGAAACCAGTAAGAGCCCAATAGCAGAGTCACCTCAGGGGTACTTTTCTTTTGCTACCCAACAGCATAAGCTGTTATTCAAACTGCTGAGAGGGAGACAGGATCAGGAGGAAGACTCCTATGTCTGCTATTACCTTCAATTCCAAGATTAGGAGAAATAATAATAATATTGGCACAGAGGTTATTAACTGATAATGTAGATCTTAGCTATCAGTATTCCACATGACCTGCCCCTTCATTAAAAATGATGGGCATGAGGTGTTACTCCACAGAAGACTGGGGCAGGGGTTGAGGGGGTTGAGTGGTAAGCCCCACTGACAACCCTGTGTTGATGTGCCACACGCTTAACACAGCCAAAGGCACAGGGGACAAAAAAAACATCTCTACACGCAGAAAAACGTCTTCTAGGGACTTACGGGTATCATTCCAACTTCTCTGCTATCGTCACAACAATCTCTTTTTGTAGCACGGCAAAACTTTTCCTTCCATCAGCCTGCAGCATTTCGTCTTGACCCTTAACAATACTGTTCAAAATTTTCCACACCAAGCTGATGATGCCGTTGAGACGCAGAGATCCAGCAGCAGCGTTGGACGGGTCGGGTTTATGTCTTTCCTCGTAATGCCACCTAGCGCTAAGATGCCGCCAGGCACGCTCGGTTAAATTGTTCCCTTACATTTGGGGATTGGAAGTGCACTGCAAAGTTTCGTTTACTTCAAAGCAACAAGCAAAAAGTGTTTCGGTGCTGCCATATGACAACACGGGAAGACAGCAATGCACCAGGCTGGGGTTTTTTTTTTCACTAGATATAGATGTGTTTGAGTGCTGGATCACATACTCCTGCTTGTGCAAACCACTGACTAAATGGCACAGTCACTAATAGCATATGAAATGCCCCCTTACTAACTCAATATAACATGTGGCAGAAAGAAGTTGTCAGCTTCCTTGCGTTGCTTTGAGATATTCCTATCTATCACTACTTCTTGGGCTCTTGCACCCTGCCCTGATGGCTTTTCTTTCCTTTACAGCAGGTAGCACTCATGTTATCTGGTTTTGTCTCCAGTGCTGGAGACTGGCTTGTAAGCACCTGCCTTGATTCCTCTGCTCAGATTGGCCACTCCATTAATGATCCTACTCATTTCTAAGACCTTGCTCCCCGTTACAGGCAGCCTGTGCCAACATTGTCAAACCCAATGATATGCTGTGGTTTTCCTCTTCCCTTCTAAAGACTCTCTCTGACCACCACCAATCTCTACCTTTCAGCTAGCTCTCTGGATCTTCAGATTCACTCAAATCATCTTCTGAATTAATCCCTTTCCTTAACACTTTCTCCTCTCACCTGATGAGGGGGAAAAAATAATTACCTTGTCCTTTAAATTCTTTTTCTGAACCCTTTCTCCCTGTCTTTATAGCTAAAGGTCCTTTCCTCCCTCCTTCCCTTTACTACCATTGCTTCTTCTGCTGTCTCAGTTAATTCTGAAGGCCTTTTTCTTTTTTTTTTTTTTTCCCCCGGCATAATCCAGACTGTTACAATTTATGACCTGATGCTGTCAAAGTCTAAAGGCTTGCTTTTGTTCATATATTCACTTGACAAGCCCCCTTTCCCAAAGCACAGGCCGTCTTTCAGCTTTCCCTCCATTTTCTCTTTCTCCTCCTCCTCTCTGACCACTTTCACGCCTCAACACGTGTTTGTCATCCCGCAGGTGCAACATCTGCTGTGGCTGCCTCACTGTGACTGAGCTGTGAGTGCCACCACGCTTTTCTCCTGCCAGCAACATGTGCCCCTCGTTTCTACTCCCACCCGCAGAATGGGCCAGGGTAACACCTGCCATCGGTTTTGCCTCAGTGTCGCCTCATCACAGCAGCATTTGAAGCCTCTTCTGATCGCTTTGCACAGCATCAGGTCAGGAGCTACCTCTCAGGTGAGGGAGATGAGCTCAAACCACACTGGGTAGATTCAGAAAGACTGTACAGGTATGCAGAGAAGAGATAGAAAGCACCCAAAAGCTACGTTAATCCTTGCAGAGCAATAAAGCAGTTTGGGATGAGCGTGAAGCCTTACCTATCCCTTCATCCTTTGCAGCACAGCACTCCAAGTCCAGTTGGCAGCTGGTCAGGATGGTGGACGTGGGCAGCTGACGTAGTTGTCCCTCTGCGTTTGGCTGGTTCAGGCCCCAGGTCATCGACCGGGGAGCGTTTGTGATATCTGTGTGCGCTTGGAATTGGCAGTGCTTAATTAAAAGCGTTTCGCCTGTCCTTCCACCAACAGGAAATGACCTTTAAAGGTCCCTTCCAACCCAAACTACTTTTTTAATTCCGCGATTCTATGAACTCAGGATCCCTTTGCAAGCCGTCGCTCCGAAAAGGCTCCGCCGACAGCCGCCCGCTTAGGCGGTTCCAGGCTGCCCTCTGCTGCAGGTTCAGCGCACAGCACGGCGGCGCCGCCGCTGCTCTGCCGCCGCCGACAGCGCAGGGCGGCCACACCTGGCGGGGAAATGCGGAATCGCAGAAAACATCCACTCCAACCTCATCCAGGCCAACCTCGACCCAGCACTGAAGGGCCAACACAAAACCATAGCATCATAGAATGGTTTAGGTTGGAAGAGACCTCAAAGATCATCCAGTTCCAACCCCTCTGTGCCATAGGCAGGGACACCTCCCTCTGGAACAGGTCTCTCAAGGCCTCATCCAGCCTGGCCTTGAACACCTCCAGGGAGGGAGCAGCCACAACCTCCCTGGGCAACCTGTTCCAGTGCCTCGCCACCCTTACTGTGAAGAACTTTCTCCTAACATCCCCTTCAAATCTCCCCTCTGCCAATTTGAACCCCTTCCCCCTCGTCCTGTCATTACAAGACCTTGTGTCCATAAGCGCCAGGTCCACACACTGCTTGAACACCTCTGTGAGCACTGACTCGGCCACTGCCCTGGGCAGCCCATTCCAATGTTTGGGAACACTCTCTGTGGAGAGGTACTTCCTAGCATCCTAGAACCTCCTCTGGCACAGCTTCAAACCGTTTCCTCTAGTCCTGGTGCTTGCCACAAAGCAGAGGCTGCCCCCTCAAACCCCCCTGCAGGTAGCTGTGGAGCGCAGTGAGGCCTCCCCTCGGCCCTCCTCTTCTCCAGCCTGAACGACCTCAGTTCCCTCAGACGCTGCTTAAGTCAGCAAAGTTAAGAGGTCCAACAGGGCGTGAGGAGAAGGGAGCGAGAAAGCTGTTACTGGGAAATACAAAGCAGGGAAAGAAGACTCGTAGCAAGCTGCAGGTTCCTCTTTACACGAGCAGAACTTGCCCCCAGCAGCCAGGCCAGAAGGCTCTGCCCCTGCCGGCCTGTGTGCCTGAGGCCGAGCAGGGCAGGCACAGGAACTCGCTCTGCTTTCTGAGGCCTCTTCCCACAGCGAGACCAGGCCGGGCTGGGGCACAGGGCAGAGAGCTCCTGAGGTCAAAGATGGCTTCAGAACGCAGGGGAGAGGCTACCTGAGCTCTGATTTTACTTTAGGTGACAGGACAGAAGTTACTTGAGGTGAAAGATCAGAGGACAATTGAGGCATTCTTCACTCCAGGCCAAAAGTCACCCTCCTCAGGATGCTACTAAAGCAGCAGCAGGCTAGCAGTGTCACATCAGTACTCAAGGATGAGGGCACTCCTGTTTTCAGCAGTAACAGACAGGCTGAGCACCCTCACCACAGCACAGACTCCATTCAGGCTCGTAACTTGTTCCCATCCTTTCCCAACACGTTTGTCTGAAGCCAAAGGACTCGAGAGAACAGCCATGAGATCAGGTTTTCTAACTGATTTTTTTTTTTTTTTTAATAAACTATAGAAGAACAAGGTAACATTTCAACCAAAGTCATGACAGCTGCAGGCTTAAAAGCAGATACATACACACATCTCTGGATTTTCTGGTTTCGTTAGGGGGAAAAAAAAAAGAAAAAAAGAAAAAAAGAAAAGAACATGTCATGTGAAAGCTGAACATAAATGCATAGATTTCTATACATTTTATTTTTTTAGATAGACTAAAGCAAGCAGTAACACAACTGGAAAAGAAAAATGTTGTTACAGCAATTCCACATCTATGAAATCGGAGTTATTTTCTCCTTCACAACTCCAGGAATCTTTATGCTGAACCAAGTTACTTAATTTTTTTATACAGCTTTAAAGTAAATTTTATAAATTGAGGCACTAAGAAAAAAACAAAACAAAACAAACAAACAAACAAAAAAACCACCACAAACTTACACAACAGCTCAAATGCATCTAATGTATGAACTGAATAAAAAACCAAAAAAATCTCCAGGCTAGAATAGACTAAAAATTTAAAACTTAAAAGGCTGCATTAGGCTTGCACTTGCTCACACTGACACAGTGAAGTTAGTGGAAAACTACTGTTTTTCCAGTTAGAAAATCAGTTAGAATCAGGTTCTGATTGTTGCTTCCAGTTACCTTCCTAGCTTTTTCTTGTTGTCCTTGCTTTCTTCTTATGTATTCCCATCAGGGGGCGAAAAAAAAAAAACACAACCAATGGATATGTTCCTGAGCCACCCCCATTCAACAAACGTTTATAAAGAAAAAGCTCCTGTCCTTGTGTAGGGTTGTGTCTATAGTGCTGTATGGCCTGGCTTCATCCTGTTTCCCCACATCACTAAGCTGCTGAGGGTTAACAAATTTGCTTAGAGACTCATGTTCCACAAGAGAAGTTTATTTTTATCTTTTGATTTGTATTTTCTGCGGGGGGGTCAGGGAGTATTAAGGACAAGTAGGCTTCACAGAGTAACTGGAGTGATCGTACAGCAAGAAGAACTCGAGAGATGAAGAAAGGAGCTCATATGCATGTGTATGCTGTTTTCTGGATGAGGAAGAGTATTCAAGATTCAGTGAGGTTTCCACCCATATGCTACAATAACTGACACCCTCTAACCCCCTTGCATTAAAATATATCTCAGTATTTTAATCAGGCACTTAAATAGAAATCAAAGCAGTAACATTTAGCATTGGATTTAACATCGTGGTAGCCATTCTGTAAGGCCAGAATATCTTGGTTGAAGCACTCAGGAAATTAACTGCCCCATGGACTGAAGTAACTGAAGCCAAGGGCTAAAGGAATGGAAAGTCCCTTACTGGACAAGCATGTCTGGGGAAAAAAAAAGGGGGGGGAGGGGAAGTGTTATTTAAAAAAAAAAAAAACCTGAAAGATGGCTGGTAAATATTTGGTAGAAGCCATTAAGCACAAACTTACATTCTTCACTAGCTAATGTAAAATGTAGTGCAAAGTTATCAATCCCGTGAGAAGATGGATGCAAAAGTAAACATTCCACATGTTCTAATTTACAAGAGAACACCGTTTTTCCCCCCCACAAAAAAAAAAAAAA
>VWZI01007031.1:774812-802772 GCA_013396835.1 Psilopogon haemacephalus
CCAAAAAAAAAAAAAAAAAAAAAAAAAAACCAAACCCCACAACCCACCAAAAAAAGATTTCTCTGCTGATAATAACCTCCCTGAGGGAATGCATTATGTTTTTCTAGGGAAAAAGCAATCATTTAAAAACAATCTGAAAAGTTCCAGCAATCAATGGTCGCCCTATTTTGAGCCACAGCACATTTCTGATCAACATTTCTTTGGGAAAAAAAAAAAAAGGGTTAGACCCATCAGCCACTAGTCCTGAAAGAGGAATCTTGATCTCCCTTCTTCTCAGTAGTGTTCTGGAAATGAGAGCAATTTTTCTTACAGAAGTCATGAGCATATTTTAGCCCAACACACTTGAGAGCTGAAGGAAAATTCTACCTGCAAGATTTCATCACCATTATTTGAATGGTTAATTATAGATCCTCTCACAAAAAACACAGAATTAAGGAGAGAAGGTGGAAATTCAGTTGTAAAGCTAACCACAAGTCATCTTTGTTACGCAAGTCAAGGGGCAGATGAAAGAAACTAGACACACAAAACCCATATTTATGGTAAAGAGAATGCCAAGTGTTTAAACCATTCTTCAGTAATTTATTTCTTTTCTTTTACTGATGATTTACAAGGCCTCGGTCATTAGACAAAATAGCATATTTGAACTAAACTCAAAAAAATACAAACCAATAGAGTATAGAAGGAAATGCTATGAGGTCCTGTAGAATATATCACACCCAGTGCACACGCACTGCTTCGTTTTTCTTGTCTGAACCCATTTGTTACTTAGGAGGATATTTGCAAAGAACTATTTTGGTCTAGCCAACACGTAGTGTGTACAGTTTCAGACCACCGACTTAGGTTCTAATTCTGGCATTAGTCTACAGTCTAAACCACTGCAGCAGATCTTTCGAAGTCTTTAGTGGAATCAAAAACTGATCTAGACATTTTGGAGCAGTTAACAATAAACAGGAGTTACAGACTGCATACAGTTCAGTATGGTACATTAACCAAAGCTAGAAGTTTTAGTATGCTTATTGCCAATTTCTCCCAAATTTTAACAAGCAGAGCTTCTTTGCAGATACATTATTGCTGAGGGTAGTAAGGCTGCTGAGGAAAAGGGTATCCAGGTTGCTGAGGTGGTGGATATGGTGCTTGTCCAGGGTTTGGATACACAGGTGAGGGGGCATATGGCAGATTAAATTGGCCATACATGTATGGATTATACCCCATTGGCATTGGCATCTGGCAATACCTGTGGGGAGGTGGGAAAAAAGCATACATTAGTTGCAAAACACCAATGATGTTAATGTGCAAACAACAACTTGTTAATAGATACAAAAAGACACACAGTCAGCACAAATGCTTTCTTTTCATTTTCCTTTCTGTGCATCACAAAGTGTGATAACATTCAAGGACCAAACATCACCAAAAAAAAAAAAAAAGATTATGATGTGTGGAATAAATGCAGACAGAAGGTAGAGTAAAAGCAACTTGCTGCAACTAGAACTGATCTAAACTGATTCTCTTAGGTTTAATGTTGTTGTACATATTTTAACATTTGTTGAACCTGCTACTGAAGGGAAGAGCAATCTGTCTTCAATTCCTCCTGACTCCAGAAACATGGAAAAAAAAGCACACAACTCAACTGGAATTTTTCATCATCTTTGGCAAGATACCAAGAGTTGAAAAATGAGATATGCCAGCACTGCTGAGATAAATAACACCAACTGATCATGCAAGGGCTGGCAATAGTCCACAAGGCAGAGTTAGGAAACTGTAGTCCTATCCTCCTTCTCCTTTAAAAAGGCCAAGCTGAAAAAACTTTAAATGAATCATTCCACAAATGGCAGTAGCAATTTCAATGAGAATTACATGATTAGAAGTTAAAAAAAAAAAAGTAATTAAAAAAAATCACTACAACAATAAGTAATTTCAAGATGTCACCACATGCAGCAAACAAGTGCTTTCAGATAACAGGATAGCAAAGAACTGCTTAAATACTCCCACAGCTTACCCTGGGTAACCTGGATAAGTTGGGTAAGGAGGTCCCTGTGCCTGTGAAGGTGCAGTGCTGGCTGCAGGTGCACTGGCTCCTGGAGCAGGAGCAGGAACAGGAACAGCAGGAGCTGCTGCAGGTGTTCCAGAGGGTGCTGATGCTGAAGAGGGACTGCTTGCTGCAGAAATCACTGGTGGTGGCGGCCGTGCTGGTGGCTGTGGTTTAGTCCCCTAAAAAAGAGAAAGTGCATTAAATTGGTGCTTCTTTCTGGAAGCCTTGGAAGCAAAGGCTGTGGTTGTATGATTAGTTGATCTTCCATTTTAAATGGACATGCTGTATGTAGTCTATACTGCTTTTTAGATGCTTTGCATTATTTTCTCTAAGTTTTTTTCACTTCAAATCTATACGTTATGAACACACATAGCATCTAACACACACTTGTGCAAAGCCTTTAGACATCCTTCTACCTCACCTCTAACATTTCCAAATAGCCAATGTTACAGAGTGATATAGACAAACTACAGATCAGCCTGAAGTTCTCAAGTATGGGCCTTCTATTTTCAACCCATTAGCTCTGTAGCATATATTTACCACCATGGTTCTGGGTGCTGGAGTAGGAGTCGATGCAGCAGGTTTACTTCCTCCAGCTGCGGTCGTCTGATACGTAGGCAGAGGAATAGAGGGAGCACTGGGTTCCCTGGCAATGCTTTGCTGCAACTCTCTATTAAAAACAAACAAGCAAACAGACAGCTGAATTTCCTTAAGAATTGCTTGGTTTACACTTCAAGAAGCTAAGCCAAAAAGATGCAACAGAGTAGATCTAGTATTGAAAACATGATCGCTGAGGTGGCTCAAACTGAATTTGGAGTACAAATCACTTCCTCAGAAAACTACTCTCTGATTAACTGTTACGTTTATTTTCTATCTTTCCAACTCAGGTTACAGAACACCGAACTAGCAAAAAGCTCTGAGGTCAGCAATCAGACAAGAGTCAGAACATTTAGCAACTTTGAAGCTTTCCTGAGAACCTAAGGAAACCTCAAGGCTAAGGAAAAGAATCACAGTAAATTCTGGTCATTTTGACATGTAAGTAGATGCTCAAACAAAGAAGAAAAGCAACATCACATTGCTTATAGAGTGCCCTCAATTAAGTAACACTGCATGTAAATTATAACTACCAAAAAATCCCTGGCAAAAAAAAAATATGAATGGCTCAGCACAGCAGCTTTCAGGTTCTCTATTCTGTTACCTCTAGGGTTGGAATTACTCTTGGTAAGATACTTTGACAAAACACAAGGTGGCTTCGGTGTCATGTTGTACTACAAGCTGCCATTAAACAGTGTAATTTCACAGTCAACTTGCCATGAAAACCCCAAGGAAGCAGTTCTAAGTTACACATTCAGAAGTATGCAGTGCATTTCTCAGCACAAACATTCAGTATTTGAGACTGGGCAGCTTCTTCACACAGACTTTAGGAAGCATTTAAAATTTCAGACAATTCTATGTAACAATGATAGATGACCAATACGGAACAGTTAGAACTTGATACCTGGCACTCTGAAACAAGACAAAGGAGTCTGACATAGGTAAACAGTCCTAGGCAGCAACAAACTGCTGCAGACTGCTATCACAGCAAGCAAAAGCAAGCTCCCAAAGAGAACAAAACTAGCAACTTCAAAAAAAAGTCCTTGCAGTTACCTCTGCAGTAAGAAGCAGTGGAAGAAAAGCTGGAAATACTGTCTTGATGCTGTGTTACATATGCAAACATATCCCTCAAACTGCTTCTTGCAGATAGTGGAGTGACCACTCAACATGGCCTTACAGTAAAACTAACAAAGCCAAAATTGAACATCTTGATAAATGACAAGAGAGGTGGAAGTAACAGTTTTCTTCTTAAAAGCATGATGCAAAGACTGATGGCTTCCAGAACAGTGGTACCATTCAAAGGGAAGTACATTCTGATCACATAAATGACTGAATGTATTGAGAAGTTTACAACACTATTAAAGCTAATCCCCCAGTGGGCAACCATTATGTGGGATGAAAAAAAAAAAAACCAAAGAAAAATATATTCTAAATGAGAAACCATCTAAAATTTATTTTCACTACGTGAAAATAAACCCACAGACTATTTTTATTGTGGTTGGGGAAGAAGGTGGAAGGCACAAAACATAACATTTTATTCACTCGAACTGTGGGTTGGGCATCATGTATACTACAAAGATCCAAAACCTGGTCATTGCCCCTAACCCTGCCATGAAGTTTTGTGCCAGTGAACAGCTGTCACTAAAAGACAGCATGGCAAGATTAAGCTGGGTGTTTTATCAACACTAAACCTGCAGCTTTAACACAGAATGTTATTGTATTAGGTGAGATATTCACACTCAAAGAGAAGCGTTCTACTAAGAATGAATTTAAGAAAGGTGAAGTTTGAGGGCTGGGCATCCTATTCATAATATGGTAAGTGCACAGATCAACTGGAGTCTCACCAACTGAAACTTCAACTACTCCTTTTTATAAAAGGCTTTGTGCTCTGCTAGAGAACAGCAATTACAAGGCAAGCCTTTTCACTTATGCTCTGAAGAGCAGAGCCTAACAATCACTTCTGAAGCACACTATATACTAGCCTGGTCACATATGAGGGATCATGACAAGATCAGACATTTTCTTTCACACAAAGGACAAAATTCTGCTTCTCTCCTCAACACTGTAGGCAATCCATATATGTAAACTATGATAAAACCAGATAAGACTATGGAGGAGAGGTGGAACACCAACATTTTTCCCTGCCACTGGGCAGGCAGAAAGCAATCAGGTGCTAAAGCATTTATTCAGTTCCTCAAATCAAAATGACAGCAGGGTCAAGCCACACAATCAAAAGTTCCTCAACAAAAAAAGAATAAAATAAGAACAAACACATGGCAAAAATTAACTGAGAGGGAAATCATGGTAACATGAAATGGATTTGTGCTGCATTGTATGTAAGAACAGCAGAGCAGGCTTCCAAGTGTTTTTCCATTTATTTTCCCTATCACTTCACTAGTTTTTCAGGGGAGAGGAGAGCGAGGTTAATTTTAAGGCAAAGAAGAGATTACAGTCCTAGCACACCTAGTCCCCCTTTCTCATTTCATCAAGTACCATAACAAACAAAGATTAATCTCTCATAAATATTTAACCATTCCTACAACGTTTAAAGCACTGAAATCTTACTTGAGCAGTTCATCTCTTTCCGTCTTGCGAGCAAAGACAATATCGCTGCATTTGTTTTGGAATTTCAGGAGGATTTCTGTCAACTCGTTGTAAAACTAAGGAAGAAGAAAAATACACAAACATACTCAGTCAATAATTTCAGACTCGATGCTAGAATATTTTTACACAGTGATCCACTTAATACATTGCATTGTTACAGTGCCCAGAACTTGCCACTGCAGTGAAGTTTGTTGGTGCATTTTATTCTGCTTTTCAAAAGCAAATAGTCAGCTGTTGTCCACCCCTTTAATATCATAACATTCTGTAGGTTTTTTCCATATATATATAGTTCAAGACAACTAGAAAATGGATTAAAACAAGATCACTCCTGGTGATTAACTATTTTTTAGAGGAGTTTTTTTTCTGTTCTGCATTGAAACAAGGTTCAATTCATTTCATTTGTATGAACATAAAGAGTTTTACTTTCTTTTTCCCTCTGGTGAGCTATCAGTAAACCAGCAAAAAGTACTTAATACATAAGCAATAAGACACCTTCCAGAAGCCCAAATTTAAAAAAAAAGGGAAAAAAAAAGCTGAAGTCCTCCTCATATGCAGTAGCAGTATATAAACTATAAATTTACTAATGTGATTAAAATACTGTGGGAGAAGAGACGAAAGAATTCCTCAGACAAAATGGCTCATCTGGGTACCCCAGCATCAGTTACTCAGCAGTAATTACCTCTTTCCTACTTTAATATAAAACAATGCTCAGAAAAGCTTACTTTTCAGAGAGGAAAAAGAAGCATTTCACAGCTGTCAAAACAGCCAAAATTTGAGCAATTTGCTGTCCTCTCTTCAACAGTTAAGACTATCAAAATTGTGCCTCTTTTCTAGCATGTGTGCAAAGTTTATGATGATTTTTGATTCACGTCTCCTTTTGTAAATAATAAAAAAAGCCTTCTCCCAATCCCTTCAGCCTTACCATACCTTTGTGCCTTCTTTTAAATTAGACAGAAGTTCCACAAAATTGTCGTTTGCTACAGCTAAGTTCTTCAAAACTTCTTCTCTTAAATTAGATTCGTTGTTGGATTGTTTCATCTTCGAGAAATCCTGATGTGCATTCTTAGAAGCAAGCAAGAAAGAAGCAGTGAAAATGATGTAAACCAGTCCCATGTAAGATTCTCTGTTGTGGGAAAATGTTTCCCCTCTTACTCATTGCTTGTCCTCGCTTTTCCCAGTACATGCCTATCTTCACCTTCCATCCATTCCTTGTTACTTATTACTATTTGCTACCTGCCACATGCAGTACCTGTTTCAGAACTGTACCAATTGTAACTCACTGGCTGTAGGTATCAGCTAACTGTTGTGGGCTACCTTCAGCTAACTGTCAAGCTCAGATTGCACTCTTTCAAAAGCTACTCCAATTCGGCTCTCTTCTGTACCTGTCATTCCATCGATATGTGTAAGATCATAGCGAAAGTTCATCTTTTACCTCAAATTTGGTTGACATTAGTAAGGTACTAAGAGACAGGGAAGTGGAAAATTTAACAGATGGATCACCTCCATTTCATCTCTTTTGGGGAAATAAACAAACGAGCAAACTTAAGAGGCTAGAGCAGCTGCCAGAAGCAGCCAAACTTGAACTTCAGGACATTCCAAGTAACATCCATCAATGTTTTGAAAGTATGTCATGTTAAAAGATATAACAGAAATAAAAGCTATAATATAACATATGTGCCATACGGTCACAAAGAAACAAAATCTTCCCTTTTAGAAAAATCTGATTCTTGCAGTTCAAGTTGCAGTAATCCTGTGCACAAATAGGTGCCATCATTACACAAACCATCACTGTCTCTTGTCCAAGCACCAAGACTTCCAGTTTTGCTATGTGTCTCAGATACCAGTATGTACTGTTACTCACAAACTACAGCTGACTTTATTTATAAACTTTGGGATAGTCTCATTAATTTTTACTTTGGCAAGCTCTGCACATGCTGAAAGTCAAGCTCATTGTAAACAGCAATTAAGAATAAACCAAAATGTACTTCAAAGACCCAAAGCACCTTCTAGTAGACAGTAAGGACAGGTCTCCTGTTATACCTGAAAGAAATATTAAGACGGGATGAGGAGAAAAACAACAAACCACAACAACTCCCAAAACTTTGTAACACACCCTTTTAAGGGCAAAGCCACCTGCAGAATTTGGTCCAAGAAAAAGGCCAAGATAATTTACAGTGGAGCTCTGGGAGACTCTGCTAAAAATGTACATTTCTTTGCAGTGAACACAAAAATCACTCTTACATTTTTCAGTGATCAGAACAGTAAAGGAGTAAACTGGCCTATGACAGTGTGACAAGCAAACCAGAACAGAAAGTGAAATGACATTTCTAAAGCACTTGAAAGGCAGAGGAACCATTGTTCCTCAGTTGAAGAGGAGGGAAGACATAGGTGGTATTGTACCTGAATGTCTTTGAGAAGTTCTTCCTGCTTCTTTAAGGACTCCTGCACTTTCTGTGTGTAACTTCCATAAATTCTGTCCAACTCAGTTACGGAGATAGCCTCCTCATTTATAGCACCATCCTGTGCAAGTGCAGTCAGGAATTTGCTTGTCATGTCAAAATTCACAGATTTGAGGTCATTTTCCAGCTGTTCTCTCTCCTTCTTAACTCCGTCCAAACTGGCTAGCAAAGTTTTTAAAACATTAACAACCTGAACAATAAAAAATGTCAGAAGTTAGCATGTTCAGAGGAAGAAATGTGGCAGTACATACTACTGTTTCCATCTTGCATTCCTTACTGATGCTGGCAACTGTACTGCATGAGTATTTGTCTATAAATGTGTTTATAATGAGGAACCAGGACAAAAAGATCTTTGAGTACTTCTCAAGCTGTATGCTTCTGTGAAGATTTGCTTCCACTAACAACACTGAACTGCTACAAAGATGTTTGTATTTTCCTTCTATTTTTCCTTAGTCATGCCTTCCTTGGAAAACAAATTTGTTGTAATAGCCTAATACTTCGAAGTACTACACTCCACCACCCTACATAACAAAAGTACTCATCAAGAATTGCTCTTTTTAAACTAGTCAATCAGTCCTGCTGTCCATGGCAACTGAACTTGCTCACATGGAATGTAACAAAATGTAAGCAAGCAGATTTTAAAACAAAAACAGACAGCTTATTTTCCAACTCTTTTTTTTACCTCCTATACGAGGTGTGACAGAAACAAGAGCACCTAGGCAAGCATCCAGCTGTGTCACCAACTCACAGTAAGTTCACTTTTTCAGCCAAGTAACCCTCATACTCAAAAGAGTGACAAAACTCAGTGTTTCACCTCACTTCCTTGTAATGTTTTTGCTGGGTTGGCAGAAGGAATGGCTGCGTTGAGTTCCGACTCCGGCTTGCAGAGAAGCGCAATGGTATCCCGGTGGGTCTGATAGCGCTCCTTCACCTGCCCATCTGCCTGCACAGCTTTATTCAGCACATTATGGTAACTGGCTCCCTCTGGTGACCGAAAGAGAAAAAAACAGCTGCTGCATTTCAAAACGCTTCATCCAAGCTTGAATGCTTGCATGTTTTCACGCTCCTCATATCATTTTATGCTCCCACACATCACGAAGTTATTAAAACTTATAAATAAAATTCAGCTTTTAAGTTACGTTGCAAATAGTGGATAAACTAGGCAAAAAAACAGCGGCAAATCAAAGAGAAAAGAACATCAATTTCACACTATTTTAGAGGTAACTGCAAGCAGATTCTTAGGAAGACAACTGATTTCCATTACATACACTTTCTGAAACTTCTGCATGCACGTACACTCCAAGGATGCAAAAGCAGCAGCGAATTCTCTACCATCCCAAATATTGGTGCATGTTGTAAGAAGAGCATTTTGGCATAACTTCTCTTACAGTGAAATCCCTTTTTTTTAACCAGCCAACATCAGAGCACTGCAAGGTACTTTAATTAAAATGATGAAAATGGACCCTTTTAGAGCATCCTCAGAATCCAAAGAACAAAACATGAAGCTCACCTGCCCTTAAAGGCTTATAGAGGTCACTGGATGGTGTTCGCTGCCAGCGCTCTTTGAATTTTGTTCGTAGGTCATTGTCTGTAGTTTCCTCTTCGTCTAATAATCTTAGTGACTACAAGAGTAAATCATTACATGTGTTACAAGCCATCCCAAAGGTGAAACGTGACATGGACTACAAGCCATCCAAACATGAGACAGCTACAAAATACACAACTAGTGTAGAGAACATTAGGAATCTTTTTACATTCTTTATAAATTTTACTTGGCAAATAAAAACTGGCATGAAAAGGACAAATCACCCAGGTTTTTTTTTAGAATGCTTTCCTTCCACCCCCCACAACAATTTCACAAGCAAAATACTTGTTAAGGGAAAATCCACATGTGACAGCACCATTTTTCATACAATAGTTCTGGTTGGAAAAGACCTTTAAGATCAAGGCCAACTGTTAACCCAGCTCTGCCAAATCCACCACTACACCATATCCCCTCAAATGTTGCATCTACAGATTGACTCTCCCTCAAACACTGCATCTACAGATGTGGTTGGATGGACTAAACACTTCAGTAGCACTTTATCTATGTGCCATTGAAGTTACAAACATTTTAGATTATTCATATACTTTATCTGTTGCCATTTTAAAAGTTCAGTGGTGGTGTTTCTTAAGAATGTTTTAGCGTTAGTGGTTGCTGAGCTTACTTCGTCCAGAATTTCTTTGTTCCTTTGTAGCAGCTCAGGCAGATCTTTGATCAGCTGATCAATAGTCTGAACTCCTCCCTGTTCGATGACAGATTTCGACTTGTTCAGAATAGACTGAGGAACAGTATCACCAGACACATCTTCGATAGCAGCAGGAAGATTGAGGGAAGCCAGTACACTGAAAAAGCCAAGGTGTTAAAGAGCAAGCTGTCCGTAGTATTTAGACAGTTCTATCCTGCAAATCACACCACTATTCAAACTAAGAATCAGACAGCTGCAACAAAAACGGAGTACAAAGTACTCCTGGAAGGAAATTTCAAACTGAAACGTCTAAATTCATTCCTCACCTAAAATAAGTTTCAAAGCTCTTAAGTGCTAAAGCAATTCTAGTCTTTCAGCACTTAAAACACAGAGCAAATGTTTTCGGCAGTAGGTATCTGCCAGACAGAGAATCAAATGCCCTGAGTTACAGTCCTATCTTTCAGCTTGATACAAGTCTATTATTATTTATTTTAAACAAGAAGATTTGGGGGCAGAAGAAATAGTATCATGTATTGAGTCACTGGCACAATCATGAAAATAAAAATCCTTCTAGATAATGGAACTGGAACTTTTTCCAAGCAAGTGTCTGACTCCTAAAAAGTGAAGAACAAGTTAAGAAAAACCAGTTATGTTTTACTATTAACACTTTAAGACTTAGCATCTGCAGAGAAGTACTTCTAAATACCCTTGCTATAGCTTAAGTTTGCCAGCCTAGTGTGCAGTTACAAAATCCCACTGCTGTCATCTAGACATCTGCAGGCTGCAAGGCAACCACAGTGTTTCTAAAGGTGTTCCATAACACCTCTTGGTAAGTCAAATAAGAAGTCATACTTACCCATTTGCCAGATTTGTGGCTTCTCTCATCTGGGCTATTGACCTGTTTACTAGATCTGCCTTTCTCTGGTTATAAACACTGACAGACTGCTGAACTTGCAATGGAACCATCTTCTCAAACAGGTCTGCAATTAAAGTGTTAGAAATCACTGAAGTTGCACCGTGAAGGTTTAATTGACACAAACATCTTCACAGCTTTTCAGTACAGGTTGTACTACAGAGATCCACCTAAACAGCTTAAGGCACTCTCCTCCACTCCCAAAAGGAGTCTTACAAGAAAAAACCTATTTCTACATGGTCTTTAGATTAAATTCCTGTTCTTAAGACTGAAATAAATTTAAAAGACACTATATTTAAAATAACTCTAGGATTACAAATCAGACTTTCCTTACGGTTTAAAATTTCTGACTGTGCTTTTTTTAGAGGAAGGAAATGCAAAAAGGAAGAGAGGACCATTTTCAGAACACCTTTGTACAGCCAATAAACTGACAATTTCCAGCTTCATGGAAGGCCAGCAACTCAGCTAGTAAAGGTTGTACAATGTCATACTTCTTCCTCGCATTAGAGTTCCTTATGAAATTTTAAAAGTTGATTTTAACATAAATAAGAGTTGCTGAAGAAAAAAAAAAAAGGGGGGGGGAAGTACATTACAGATATTGATTTTACAGCTGTGGTTTACTCAGCTGGTTCTTTTTAACATCAACAAGTAGAAGACCAAACAGGAAAAGACAAATGGTGCTTTTGAAGATACTGTTACATATGTGTTAACTTTTTCTTTTCATGCTGTTTCACAAGGTAATAACTACCCTGTGAGCTTCACAATCAGCTTACCTGTGAATTTCTGACTGAGGGGAACCACAACTGGTGTGGACTTCACAAGACTGGCTTTTCCAATGGGCTCTAAATCTTTCAGGTCAGGAACCCGGTCATGGTAAATGAAGTCATTGTCTTTTTTGGCAGCTGTAAGCGCACGGTTGATTTTGTCAACCAGATCTTTCACGTTAATATACTCATCATAACGAGATGCCACTGTTTTCACCAGATCTGCTGCATGCTAAAACAGAAACAAGAGTTAAAAACACTAGCTTTTCTCTCTTTGATGTATGCTTAGAAAAACAGTTGAGCTTTTCAATTAGCCAACTAACTACTGCCAACGCATCTTATTTCATCAGGAAAATATTCTCCTTTCCATGTATCAAAAAGGGGAAAAGAGATTTTTTTTTTTTACTCATTAGAACAGTCTAAGCAGTTTCAAACTGCCTGGAAAAATCACTAAAACACATCTTTACAAAAGCTTCAGAGAATTTTTGCAGCCACTAATTATTTCATTTGTGTGATAAACATCCTCTGTCATTTTTTAATAGATTGCTTTCATAGTTACTTGAGTTTTGAAAACTCTTGACCTAGCTTTTTGGGACTTAAAGTCTTCACGTGTATTTCAGGGAAGGAAAAAAAAGTTACCAACCTGTAATCTCCCAATTTCTTCCCCAAATTTCTTCTGCTGTTTTGCCAGGATAGACTGATGATACTCTGCATTGGCCTGCATTATGCAGTGCTTTGCAGCCAGAACAGGAAACACCTCCTGGAAATAAAAATACTGACCAGGGGAAAGTCCAACCACATTAACCACCACAGACAACATGGGATGCAGGAAGAAAAAAGGAAGAAGAAAAGGAAATTAGAATCACCCAATTAATGGTTTAGATAGGTTACAGCATTAGAGGTAAATGTCAGAGACCACATGACTTTGCATGGATTGAATCCAGTCTTCCTTTTTTCCATTCGCTGTTGCAAAACTCTTAATGCCCATGGTTAGATAAACTGCAATTTAAATTCAAGCCATGAAGTCACAACATTTACTTCAAAGATTAGAAATGCATGCAGAAGTTAGAAAGGACAGTTGCAAGAACACACTCAAATGTCCTCAAGACAAAGACAAGACGAAGTGTCCTTAAGAGAAAGGGGAAGGGGGAAGACAGATCAATCTCCTTATTTTAAAGAAGTGATTACACTTAAAACAGCAGCAGGCCTGTCAAGAAAGCAACTTTTAACTTATGAAAGCAAAGAACGAATAAAGAGGACAAATAACTATTGAAAGGGAAAGCACTTTAAAAAGATGGAGAAGTCATTCTTAAGATTTTTATATAAATGCACTTATCTTTGCAGGAGCACCAACCAAGACATGAAGCAAACATTATGCTGCAGCCCGTAACATGTGCATGGTATCTGACTTAACCTTATTGTTTTGCTTCTTAAGTGAAGAAGCACTGAAAAAGCAGAGTGACATTTTAAAGAACGCAGTATACACAGACTGCTTCTTCAGTTGTGCAAAATTACTGCCTCCCATAGAGATGGGAGAAAAAAACCAGAGGGTAAATTGTTGCAGTTCAGACACCTCTTTCTCAATCTGACACACTGAGTCAACCTGTTTCACACTCCTAAACATACAACTGCTCTTGGAAGTTGTGCTAACTCTGATGAAACCAGCAAACATTTATTGGACTCTTTCAGATCAATTGACACATCACTGTGCAACTGGAACAGGGAGAAGATCTATGGCTTAGAAAGGTCCACAACAGACAAAACAATGCCTTTATTTTATCTCACTACCTCTCAGAAATCAACCTCAAACACAATATTCAAGTAGAAAGCTGGCCCAATCTGTAAAATGCTACAGAATGCATGACAGGTAACATAAGCACACATGAAAGAATCTATTAAGTTGTAGCCAAGCACAATATCAATTTAACTATAAATTAAGTCACTGTCTGGCCTACAAAGGCATTTGTGCAAATTACTGTTTAAGAATGGAATACTTAATCTTTAGTACCACAGCCATTACCACTACAGTACCTATCATGATCAAGATTCTATTCTGTATCAGAAAACAGCAGGGAGGGGGGAACTCAATTACCTGATGTTTTTCCCCCGAGGGAATAAAAGTGCCTTCAGCAACTGCACTGGCAATTACTTGCCTAAGACTGCATATGAAGTTATAGGACCAGACATCAACCACTTCCATTTGTCACTGGTAAAAAACTTTTCAATAAGTTTTCTAGTGTATTTTCAGTAAATCCAGTGTATTTCATCTTTGCTTTGCAAAAAGACCACAGAAAGCTGGAATAGGTAAGAGTTTTATAACTATTAATGGAAATTGGCAACAAGGGATGTCTTCCAGGGCCATTCACTATGGAAGACCATCTTCTACTTAGCTAGCTATGTGTTCTGACTTTTTAACACTGCACTAAAGGTTTTCTGATATTTTGTTATTTGAACATAACTTGTACAGTCAAGACACTGAAAGCCTACCCATTTCCCAAGTACATGTTATACAGTACATATTCCAAGAGCATGATAAAAGATCCTTCTGAATCTTCCAAAACCAAGATCAGTGAGATAAATAGTCAAGAGTAAAGGCACATAATTTACAAGTTGTCTCAATTTACAAGATTGTGTTGGAACAGAGGAGGAAGAGAAGGCAGGCTGAAGGACAGAGGACACACGGAATTCCCATCATATTGCTCAGAAAGAGTGAACAGTACCATTTCAACATTCCACAGGAAAACACTGAGATTAGAAACCAGTTAAGTCCCATTAGAAAGTGTTTGGAAAACAGACTGAGTAAAGCATTAAGAAGGCATCCCTAAATGCTATCATAAACATTTCAAGCTTGTTTTAAATCAAATGTCAGCAAGTAAACAGGCTTTAAGTAGTAAGACTTCAAAGAGCCATACTATCCTCCTATATTCTTCACTGCTCTTCAAGTTACAGGTTTCCCTGACATGTAGCAGTGTCAGGTTCAACAAGTACAATTTAAATAATATCAGTTTATCACAATAACAGCAGATCTAAGACTATTTCCGTGAGAGTTACTAACCTTGGGCAAAGTATCTTTATACTGACACTGTTTGTAAGCATCGCCATAGTAATCTGCAGCTTGATTAGCTAGTTTAGCTATGATACCATCTTTCATTTTATCTGGAGGGAAAGAGAGAAAAAAAAATTCAAAGAACAGTTTTAAGTATGATCAGTTTTAACAAGTGAACAGGTAAATAGCTTCCATCTTCAAAACAGTTACAGCTGCATTCTCTGCCTATGGCTTTGCACTCTAGCTCAAAGGTGGGATCCCATTCTTCTCTCTTGACATCCATCAGCCCTGTCGAGATCTTCTGCATCATTTGTGATCCTGAAGGTTCAGTCAGTTTTACAAGAAATCTTTTGGTCATTTTTGGCATTTATGCAGGGTTAAGAGAGATGCTTTACCTTGGACCAAAGGCAAGCTGCCAACAAAAGCCACAGTCCTACGTGAACTCTAGCAGTTTGTCTCCCAGCTCTCAGGAACGTGCTGCATCTAGCTTTATCATCTTTAATATTCACCTCTGCCCAGAACTAGAAACTCAGCCTACCCATGGAAGGCAATCAATGCAAACATTGACCATCCACTCTAAACAGCTGCCCTTCAAAACAAGAACCATGTTGTGTGCTGACAGACTGATAAATATGAGTGGGAGAGATGTCTGCAAAGTATGCTTCAGTGCCAAAACTAAACCAGAAGTATTCCCAAGTGGTCTGCTCACTCCAGCATATTCAAATATCTATCTACAACACTTAAGGTATGATGATATTTATCTTCTATGAGGTAAACACATTTAAGGTATGCCAGAAAATCATTTCACTGTGAAACAGAATATAGATGAGAGAGAAAGGAGCATACGAGATCTAGGAAATTACTTCGTGGATAAAATGTTTCTGTCCAGGACACTACATACTTAGTAAAACCAAAATTTACTCTGCCTAGACTGTCCTTCTAGCCCCACCTAGTGTGTCTTCCTTTATAGAACTTGAGCTCCTAAAAAAAGACAAAAAATATTGGCTCCATTAACAAATGAGGTGTTAGAGGACACTCATTTGTACATGCAAACAATGTAGAAAAGATTTTTCACCACCGCATTAGTTTTCTTCATACATCTTTAAACCACTGCAGATACCAGGCAAGCCTTGCAATGGAATAGCTGACATCTGTATATTTAGAGACACTTAAAGAAAACATTAAGAAAGGCTATGCAGTGGAAGGAGATTGGACCAACCAGTTCAATTTCTGCCAAACATTTCCACTTGCATCTCATGAATAAACACAGTTCAATTTGAAATACCATTATCAGCCAGTAAGCTGCTAAATGGTCTGTCTCACCACAGAAAAACTAGAGAATTGCACTACTAGTCGCTGCAGCAAGAAGCTAAATTTGAGTTCTGAGATCAAATTTTGAAGGATTCCCACTTGAAAAAACAAGTTTTAGAAGTTAATTATGTTGTCAAACATGATTCTTCCAACATCTTTCCTTCAAGGGAAAGAAACTTCTCTCTTCATCTGGCAAAAACTACAGTCCCCAGAGTCAGATGATTCTTAACCTTTCTCTCCTAACACTGGCAGACTCGTGATCTCGGGAGTAGCCACAAAAACACAAGCATATGTGGGTTTTGATCAGTCTTGCTTTATCTTTTTCACATTTTGAGCAAGAAAAAAAAAATCTATGAAGTCCATTTCCCACGCAAAATGAGGTAAGCACTTGCTCCTGCTCTGAAGAAGTTTCAGGTATTTGTTATACAAATTTATTTCAAAGCAATGTCCAGACAGCCAGAAACTAAAACACTGCTACCAGCATAATAAAGAACATAAATATACTTTATTGGTTGGCTCAGGGACAACATTTTCTCACTGAGATTCTCCTAAACATAGTACAGCTACAAGGACTTTCAGGACTCTTCCTTGTGAAGGTAAGAAACAGCCTAGTTAAAACTATTTGTCTTCCAAACAACGTGGGCAGAGGAGTTGCTAAACAGCCACATTATCTTTATGTCCTTACTTCTGCTTTTACATATCTGTCATTTCTAGATGCACAACTTCTTGCAAATACCAAGAAGAGCAGCACACTAAAGAGTAAGGAATCTTGTAGTGAAGTGAGTACTGTTCCATAGGAAAGATTTTTCAAGCATATGTTCCTTAACAGTCATATTAAACTATGCAGCCACTGAATCTTTTAACCATCATCTAAGAACATCATTCTGCCATCTACCCACAGAGCTTCACTTCCTGAGACAAACAGGACATTTGCAAAGTTCAAATGGGTCACAAAAGTTAATCTCATAAAATTAGCAACAAACAAAATCTTAGGAAATTTGTTTTGTTTCCTAGTACAGTCATATCTACCTTTCTTAATTCTCCTGAAAAAGTTCACCAGACAGAGGAGAGATGTAGCAGCAAAACCTCCACGCACTATTTCTAGTACTCTCTGTTCTTTCAGAGAACGATTCTTGTTCTCCAGGAGCAAAAAAAACATAAACCAAAAAAATCATTTGTAAAGACGCAGACTAACTGCCTTGGATATAAAGCCAAATAGGACAAGTGCATTTTCAAGTGAATCTTAGATGAATTCTTAAGCAGCATCTGTAGCTTGTGTTTAATGACCTGCAAGGCAGGGAGGGGAATCAGTGAAGGGAACAATAAAAACTTCTAAAAGGCCCTTTACAAGCTCTCAGTAACTTCAACTTTCAGCTGAATTCTTTGACTTATAGCTGCATTTGTCAGTTTCTGTGAAAGCTGTCACATAAATACACCAGCCAAAAACGAAGATATACCTCTTGTAGCTTTCAGAAAGAAGACTTCTTGAGCTTGAGCCAACATAATCAGACTGAGAGTTCCAACTGTGTCTGGAGAGATGTCCACTGTAGGTTCTCTATTCAAGGCTGACAAAACTGTATCTTTGATGTGCTGGAAAGCGCCGCTTGCAAACTGAGAAAGACAAAATAATCTATTATCATTCATGTCTCCAAACATTTTTTTTTCCTCTTACAAATAGTATATACAATAACTTGAAATTAAAGAAAAAAAGGGTTTTTGGGTATATCATCTCCCATTTACTGAATTGTTTTTAGTTTCTGGGCATTGTAACTCATTCTTTGAACCGCTCACACTGAGACGTTTATCAAGATGAACTGTAAATAAAGGTCTATTGGCCACACAGTGTCATAACACAGGAATGTTAATGCTTTCCACAAAGAAAATAGGTATTATTACTGTGTAACTTGCTACAATTAAAATCTCTACTAGTTAAAATAATAAAATAATTAAACCTTAAACTGAAGACAGTTACCAACGCATTTAGGGGAAGGGATACAAGGAACTGCATGGAATTAGATCCTTGAGAGCCAATCCACCTCTGGCATTAGAAGGGGGAAAATAACTGTATGTATTTATGTATGTGTACATACAGCTCTAAAATTGAAAGATACTTATTTGACATTCCAAGATGAGTAATTTTGAATTCCTAAGGGTAAGCAGAAAGTCTCTCTACCTGGTAGTGCTTAGCTGCAGCTTTTAGTCCTTCATCGTTATCCAGGTTCTGTTCTGCTGCGATCTGGCTTGCCAGTGCTCCACAATTGAACAAAACACAGGTCTTCTCATATCCCAAACTTGCCAGAGCTGCAATTAAGACAGACAGTTAACCACATTTTCTTAAGAAAAATTTCACTACTCCAGCATCCCATAGATGAGGCCAACACTACTAAAGATATCTACACTTTCAAGTAAGGAAAACCACCAAAACCCAATCACACTGAACTTCTGAGGTCAAAGGCATCTTCACTCTGAAGGCTTTACATAGTCTAATTTATCATTTCCTATAGTTTGTCACGTAGAAGGATTTTGTGGGAGTGGCATAACACCTAAAGCACAAAATTATCTGAAAGTCTAACTGGAGTGCAGCTTTTTCACTCCTGAAGATAACAGAAAAATGCATTACTGAAAGATAATGTGAAATATAAACTTCCACCCATTAATCTCTTGGAATAACTACTCACAAGTCCTTACTTTATCTTCAAGCCAAGATTAACTACCCTTCTCTGACTAAGGCCAAATATTTGACATGTGCTGTTTCACCATCTATTGAAATATAGAGAATTTCTACTCTCAAAGCTGTCGTTTCAGGCTGAAAATGCTGAAATATCTTGGTTACACATGTAGTGAGAACAACTAAGCGTTTACTTCATTAAGACTCGTGCTCACTAGAAAGCACTGTGGCCCATTCAGACTCAACTCCCATAGCACTTCTCAGCCTTAGAGGATAGAGACCACACTTCCAGAAACAGTAATACCTGAACATGAGCCATTCTGAACCTATTAATTGCTTTCAAAAGGTTAATGGCCACATGCAAGCACTCTCAGTCTTCTCTTCTCCAGACTAAAAAGCCCCTCAGGTCCCTCCGCCTCTCCTCATAAGGCATGCACCTTATTGAATTTGTATCTGGAGAGAGGATCACCTCTCCAAGGTCAACAAAAATTCTGCTCCCTTAGTAACTGACAAGTTTGCTTTACATCAAGAAACCCCATTGCTAATTCTGATCTGCAGTGAAGAGATATACACATGCTATGGTTCATCTGGAGATCAGCATCTGGATTATCTGGGCTAAAGCACACTAAGAGAGTCCTTTTGTTAATCTGTTTCCACTAAGATCCGCTTTCAAGTTTCAAAATAAAATTTACTGCACTGCTTATTAACTGAGGATTACTCAGTTAAGAATTTCTTTGATATTTCACACGGACTGTTGCATAAATCTCTGGGCATCCACCTCACAGATTAGACAAGCATATAATTAACCTGCAGACAAACTTTCTCAAGGTGCTGTAAGATCACATCGATTCTCAGGGCAATCATCAATGTTATGATGCCCAATTCTTTCTCTCACAAGTACTCTACAGCTCTGACAACTCACAGACTGTTTAAATCATAATTAAATATCATGACCTTTCCTAGGGAACAAGTTCAGTCAAAATTAAATGCTAACTCCAAGATGACAGAACCAACCAAATTCTGAGAAAAAAATAAAAGTATCTTCAGGAAGGTCCCAAATCATCCAGGAGGAGCTGTCAGAACAGTTGGAAAGCAAAGCACAGAAAGGTTTGCACCAAGTGCTTTTGCACAGGAATGCCGTGTGTTGTTACACAGAGTTCACACAAATTCAACTTCAGCAGGTGTACCACAACACAGAGAATTGCAATGACTTCCAGGAGTTGTCAACAGAGAATTATGTAAAGGGTGCAGAAACTTGTTTTTTTTTTTTTTAATTAACAGTTTTTAAGGCTTGGTCTGGAACTTCAAGATTGCAACAGTCATTCTGCAGTGCTAGTCACAATGACCATATCAGTATAAATGGAAACACAAAAGAAGGATGAGATATGACTGAGCCGATCCTCAATTCAAAAGCACTTGGCCTCATTTCCTCTATTGGCAAATGTTACAAATCCATTTAATGACCCTGAATTTACAGTGCAGAATGGTCCCTATACAACTGAAATAAATCACAGGCTCAAGCTTCTTATGCTTGCAGGAAACATTTTTCCTTTTTTTCCTTTCCAAGTGCTCAAACCTTCAAAAATACTTTTTAAAGAAGTCACAAGAAAACCACTTCAGGGAATGAACAGATCCTTCTATTTTCTTGCACAAAATAAGACAAAAGATTAGGTTACTGATGCCAGCTACCATCACACCCCTTCTTCTGGAGTGGACTCACTCACAAGAGCATCTCATGAGGATCCTATTCATTTAGAACACTAAGAGCTGAATTACCAGAAAAACTATTACTGAACCTTAAAAGTCGCCTTGAACAATTCTGATTAACGTCAGTTGGGCTTTCTCCCAGAAAAAACTCTGATAAGCAGACAACTATTACCAGACTGCAAATCCATTTATGCTTCTGGAAAATTAGCATTAATCTCAGTTTTAATAGGAATTCTCTGCATGATACCCATTTACTCATTACCAGTCTTTAAGTGATTAAACAGTTACCAATGTAGTTGAGCTCATCTGATAGCTACGTTGAGAATAGCAGAACCGATAAAGAATCAGTTACACAAAAATACTTTCAGAATTTACTACCATTAATACTTGCACTTTCCGTACATTCACATACCCAGTTTGGCAGATCCTCCAAAAAGTGACCCTTTATCAAAAGCATCTTTCCATGTAAATGTCACACAGACCTGAAAGTTCAGGAAGAAAAACAGAAAAATCTTTATCCCTAAAATGAAATTAGAAATCTTCAGAAAATATCATAAATTCATATATTTACCCTTTAATACTCTAATTACACAGAACATCTCATGCACTTTGAATATTGTGAACATTCCAGAGGTTTCTGAAACCAATCAGGAGATCTTTAAAAACAACAACAACAAAAAAAAAAAAAATTCTATCTTTTTTCCTTCCTTTTAGTTTGCTCAAAACATTCCAAGCAGAGGAGACAGACACTCTCAAAATAATCTTTCAGCTCTGCTTATTCTAAGTAACAGATAGATTTGTTTCCAAACAAAGATATTCCTCCTGCAAAAAGTCTGACAGTCTGATATAGTCACAGTCAAAGGAAATCACCCAACCAGGCAGTTTCCACTACAGTATTTGAAACAGTTCTGCAGTACCAAAACTCAGTCATTTTCATGAGTGACTTCAAAACCATAATAATCAGCAAGTGCAGTCAGGAAAGAATGCTTAAAAACCCAATGTGTTTTATACTACAGCTTCAGCATGTGTTTTGTAGGCAATGCAAATACCTGACAGAATAGGCTTTGAAGTTCCACAATTTGACTCCTTAAAAACTGTTTGTAGGCAACTGCTGTCGAATAGGAAAAGACAGCAAAATTCCTCACTGTGAAGTGGCTGGGGAGAACGACTTCAGAAAGCATAGAGTGCTGTTTGATAATGTCTTTTGCTCCAGCAGCAATGCTAGTTCAGGAAATTCTGGTCTCAAGCTGATCAGGACTGCTTCCAGTGACTGTTTCTTCCCTTTGAGGGAACAAGTCACAGATCTGCAGAACTTGCTCCTAACATTTTCCAGTTTTCTACGTCTCAGGGTTTGCAGATCACCAAATCAAAGCATTTGCACACTACAAACCCAAGTGCAGTTCTTGACTACAAGTGAATGCAATTACATGCAAAACTTAAATCAGCTGAAACTACATTAAAACTATTCCTTTACTTGTAACCTGCCAGTCTGAAACATTTTCTTTTAATTCTAATTTTAATTCTAATTCTTTTTTATTCTTCAGAAAGAACACGATCAAGAAAGAAATGTAAATTCCATCCTATCTGTGTACATCAGAAGAAAACTGACATCTTTCTACACCAAAATACAGGAGCCTAAAGACCTATTTTAATCTCCACCTGAGGAAGTTCAGCTGAATTTCTCCTGAGAGACAGGATTCTAAAGAAATACAGTAGGAAAAAAAAAAAAAACCCATTAACAAACACCATCACTGTATTAAAAAAATATGTCACTTGTAGATGCAGAGACAGGAATAAATTGGTAAGCTCTTAAGTGGCTCATTCTGTTAGCTGTTATGAATGAAATACCTGTTCTAAATCAAACAGCAAAAATCATACTCCATCCACTCCCACACATTTTTCCATAAAAACTGTTTTAAAAAGCCTTTAAAATACAGTAGGAAATAGACTTCTTGGAAAGAGGAGGAGGAATCAACACAAGACAACACTGTGACCTTGGCTAGTGGTTACACCAGTCTAAGTCAGTATTTCTGAAACAAATAGTTCTGTAAATCAATGGCAATTATGGCTTAAGGTGAAGTTTCAGTATAGACTATGTGTGAGCACTGACTGGAAAATAAACATATAATGAGAAAAATAAGGCTCGAAGAGGTTAAATGCCTCAGCCAAGAGAAATATTATATAGTGGATGAGATACAAGGTTGGAAGTCATATGTGGTTGGTGATTCAGTTTAATAGTTTGGTAGGTCATCTTACCTGATTTTCAGAGAATGGAAACTTCGGCTCAATTGCACACAGCTGATCATAATATCTACCAAAAAAAAACCAAAACACCTATTAGAGAATTCAAATTAAGACTTTTGTTTCTTACAATGACATGTAAAGAAAAAAAACATAAAATTCCACACAAAAATAAGCTGTGAAGCTTCTCCAGATGTACAGAGGATTTGTGGGCTGGACAGAAATTCTGCTTATAGGTTTGGGGATTTTTCACCAGAGAAACAAATACAGTAGGAGGTCGCCTTCCACAGACAACGTAGAAATGTTGCCCCTTTGAGAAGTAAAAGAGTATCTATCAGAGATGATGCTGACCCATTCCACTTTCTGAAGGAGGATGGATTAGAAAAGAATGGCATACGGAGGAGTCCCTGTATACATACAGGAAGACAAGGAGTACATTAAGTCATGCTGCAAAAGTGAATTAAGTACAGCATCTAACCTAACCTTAACAAGCTACACTGCACTCATATCCCACTCCCCTGCTGTTTCTGACTCATCTGTTGATATCTCAGTATCTTGGAATTAGATGCCATTTGCCTTGCCCAGCATCAACTGGAGAATCCAATCCTTGGTAAACTTTGTTTTCATTGGAGTATATCATTAACAGTTGCAGTGAAATAAAATCAGGAGTTTCTCTGTGCCAGTATTTGGTCTGCCCACAGTGCAAGATGTCTAGGAAAGCATGCCAGAAAGCTAATAGAGCAAGCATAGCATAGTCCCTCACACAATATATCCAGGCACCAGTTAGCAAGTATTCCTGAAATATAGTGTACACCCACACCATCTGCTACAGATGGCAGGATGGACATGGAACAAAAAGCCTTTAACCTGCCAACAGAGCCTGTCTGCTACACTCCTTCTGTGGCACTTGCTGTATGGGCACACCCCCAACACTGTATTGGGCTAACTAATTTTTTGAAGAACTTATATTCCAAATATACAAAATACCTTGTAGCAATGAGTTTCACAGGACTAACATTGTTCCTGTTTCCTTACATTGCATTATTGAACATTAATTACTTGATCAAGATGTGAAGCAGATGTACATGGCCCATGTTCTGCAGGCAGTAAAGGTTTACTCAAAATTCAAGAAGTGTTTTAAAGTCATAGTTAGCATATTCTTCTTCATATACACCATCAAATGAGACACTGCAATTTAAGACATGATAAATTAAGCCATACCAAGAGCTACAATAATCTGCAACAGTAACCCAGCAGGATTTTATTAGTAATTGAAAGAAATTGCTCCTAAGTTATAACAACAAAAAAAAAAAAGTCTGCAGATACTTACTGTGACAGCAGTTTAATAAGGACTAATTTTTACTTTTAATAACTTCCCAAGCATGTGAAAGGTATAGTTAAAAACAAAAGCCTCCAACACTGAAGATCACTGCAACTAAAACTGACACGTACTGCCTTCACTGCTTTCAGTTCTTCTCCACACACATTTCCATGCAGCATAACACAGAAAATAAGACTTTTCAGGCTGTCTCCTCCTACCTCAGTTTCATTTGCTAACCAAAAGCCAAGTTGCCTTCCCACATTCCACAGCTACCCTCTCCTCATCTGCCATAAGGGTGGAGTCAAGAAGTAAAGCTTGTTAAATGTCCCAGTGAAGTTGTGTGTGGAAGCCCAAGGTATCTGCAAACAAACTGTTCTTTGTATATGAACAGAACCACCAAGAAAAATAAAATTAGCCACGGAATCCTTCCAAATAAGCCCACTGCTGTTTTTAACATGGATGAATACCACACCACAGGGCATTGGCTGGTTGGCTTAAACAGGTTCAGAACCTAATATTGCTATTTTCTTTACTATTTTAAGCATGTGATGTCATCTCTTAATAAAAGAACTTGAAATTCTACTCAAGATTTAAGAGCTCTTTAAAACTCTGCAGAGCAGAAAACCCAACATATAATATCATTAGTTCTGTATAGCTGTAGCTAAATATATATAAGTACCATGGCATATATAAACAAAACATATATAAACGGTAAACAAAAGCCTTAACATCAGAACAGCTCCAAAGAAGCAAGGCACAGACAGGAAATAACCATCCAAGTAAAGGCCACATCTGATGCATGAGTCAGCTACACATTGAGACACGAAGGTAAAATATTCAGCTGTGCCAGAGCAATGAGCTACAGAAAACTGCAAACGTCAATTGCCAGAGCTCCAACTAAAGCAATGGCAGAAGCAGTAGATGTCAACAGCTCAGATCTGGTTCTCCGAAGTGCCACAATCTTTCACCAACACAGGTATCCCACACTCATAAAGGCTTGTACAATGACTTACAGCAGTCACATGAATTAGAAGAAAAGGTTTAAATCAGAATTTCATTAAAATATATGTATTGTGCTAAGAACCTTAAATCCAGCTCCTCCTTCACAGAATCATGAAGAAAAATCTCCTTCAAAAGAACATGAACTGCCCAGGATCAGCCTTCACTCTTCTAGGTAAGAATCAGAGGCCTGAAGTCACAGCTTGGAACCAGAACTGCAACCTTCGGCTCCCAAAGAATTTGACTATTCAAAATCAAGTCACACACACATCTTGCACCTCTCTTTTTAAAAAGACGTGTAGGAGTTACTAGCAAAATTAAACCAATTCAACTTGCACCACTATCCCATCCTTCCAGAAAATGGAAACGAAGTCCAGACTACTTTTGATATTAGGAGAGAAAACAAAGAACCCTCTGAAGTTATAGTTGGTGGGAGGATGAGGAAAGGCGATGGGGGAGATGGGGAACCACCCCCTCCAAAAAAACAACCACCACCCACAGTAACAAACCTGCTATGACAGAACTTAAGGGGAATCATCTGTACCACACTCACCTACATCACCTCCCGAGCACTGAGATTCTAACACAGAAAGCTCAGAAGCAGACCTTTCCACCAGGAACCTCAAATACTTTTCCAAGAGTTCATCAGTCACCACACACTATCAAAGTTCTACAGGTAAGCATTTGTCTAGGAAATGGGGCTGCAACTGAGTTCATTTCTTCCAGAAAAGAAAAGATTCTGCAGCAGCAACATGGCAAAGCAAGGCTTCTAAAGATTACAAACCCCTGGGTAAATCCCAGCTTAATTAGGAGACGATTAAGCTCTGATTTCTTAACAGTTAAATGGTCCACAGTGCTCTGCCAGCTATTATGGTCTATAAAAAGCCACAAAGAATTACATGTATGCAATGGGTGTCCACACTGTAACTAGCTCTTCCAACCTCACTTCACTAACAACCCCATTTTAAAATCCAACTTAAACAAAAGTTTTGCATGCATCATCACTAAAAGACAAGGTACAACTCTTAAACACCAGCAGGAAAATACTGGAAATTGGAGATGAAAGGGAATTTCCAGAGGAAAGGAAAGCCATTCAGATGCTTGTCCTCTTTCAATCATAACCTGAGCTTGATACTCCAAACTTCCACACCTTACAGAACGTGAAGAATACAGAACAGTATTCTTACAGAATAAGAACAACTCACTTTTCAGCAACTGTAATCAATAAAAATCATCACACAGGGACAAACAACTCAAAACTTGTTAGAGATAAGGGGAAACACACATCTGATTCCTTAGTCTTTTTCTGATTTACAGTTAATTCAGACCACCTCACCTTACTTCCACTGTTAAGACAACAAGTAATGCTCAAATGATACAATTTAAAACGCAGCTGTTTTACAAGAGAACCTGTGTGGTAGAGGTAACACTTCACGTTCACACGTAAGGCAACAATGTGTGCAAGGCCACATTAGACACCTCTGACCACTCCACAGCCCCTGGGACAGCTCAAGTCACCTACAGATCCACAGTAGCAAAACCAGATTGCTGCCACACAGGATTGGCTCAAAAGGAAAACTGGAAATTACACAATTGCAAGTGTTTTCCCTTCATTTTTTGGAGAGAAAACCTGCAGTGAAGTTACATACTATAGCCCCATTTAATGACCTGCTGGCACTAAAAGGAGGTCCTGCTCAGCCCCCAGCTTTCAGAACGCTACATCTACACATCCAATTTGTGTTAGGTCTGATGGTCACCTGACTTTCCACTGAAAATCCTTTAAGTTGCTCACCTGTTAAAAAGCCACACACCTTTTGCCTTCATAAACTACAAAAGAGAAGGACAAGAAATGAAGAGAGGGTGAAGTCATATCATGTGTCCGGGCCAAAAAGAGATTTCAGATAAAAATTAATAGCAGACCTGATCGGTATAATCTGAAAATAAAGCCCACTTCCAATGTCTGAAGGAAAATAATAATATGTCTTTTGGTCTGGCTAGCAGATTCCTTCTTTCAGTTCATAGATGCTTATTTCCCTGGTCTTCAAAAGGCACCCACAGTAGCACCTTCAAAAGCATAAGCAGTAACAAATAAGAATAGAATGGGAAAGTACAGAGATATTGCAAAACATCTTCAGTACAGTCAGAGTTCCTACAGCCTAAACATCCAGAAAAGAGCTGATAAGCTCAAAAAACATCAGTAGCTCATTTCACAAATCTTGCCTTCAAGTAATTTGTTTCTCTTCCATTCTTCATTTTTTTTTAAGCTAATCTGTAAGAAAACCTAGTGAGCATCAAAGGCATTTCTGTAGTAGCATGAACATGTTGACAATTTTCATCACTTTTATTCCTCCCTATACTAGAAAACTCCTCTTTTTAGCATCTCAAAAAATAAAGTCGCTGGCACTTTGCAAAACTTATCCTCTAGAGCTGCAAGTCTTTGTTCCCAACTTCACAAATAGATGTGTGTGCCTAGTACTAACCTAGTTAATAAAACACAGGGACCTCAGCGAGTAGATAAGCTACAAATGGACTGAGACTATTTCCAACATAGAGAAACAGCAAGAGAATTCCCAGAACAAGTCAATATTTCAATCTGTAAGTGTTTTAATGAGACAAGAAAGAGTGAGTGGTTTTGTAGGTGATGGAGCTGCTGGTCCTTGTGGACTAGGCAGTGCTGTGTTAAGGGTCAATGATCTTCAAGGTCTTTTGCAACCTAAATGATTCCAAGTCTGAAGCAAGCTTACCAGGCAGAAGCCACAGGCTAACCTAAGTTAATTCCAGCATACAGGCACTTGCTGATAACTAAATGCATTAAGCAGAAATTAGAGATGCGACTTTGCAAGTAACTTAAGCTGCTAAGCAGAAAAAGGAAAACAGCGTTAAAAAAAAACCAAAACCCCAAACAAAACAGAACTTAGAAACAGAGTTGTCAACTTTAATAGCGAAATATAACAGTGAAACAAAAGACACAGGCGCTCTCTTCTGAGCGGCAAAACAATCTGCGCTTTCCACCTAAACGCAAGTGCGACTGCCTCGTTACAAACAGGCGGAGAGGGAAGCTGCTGGAGCCGAGGCC
>VWZI01007031.1:803473-822558 GCA_013396835.1 Psilopogon haemacephalus
CGCCCCGCCCGGTGACCGCCCCGCCCGGTGACCGCCCCGCCCGGTGACCGCCCCGCCCGGTGAGCGCTCCTCCTCTTCCCTCACGCAGCCTCCTGACGGCAGCGCTCCCGCCCCGCTGCCTCAGCGGGTTAACCTCTCCTTCCGTACGAGCGTCGGAAGTTGGCCCGGGTTTCACCGAAGGGAGTGAGCCCGGCGATGCGGGTGGGTGCCGGAGTAGGCCGTGGTAGCCGTGCGGAAGGGCGGTTTAAGCAGAGGGGACGGCGGAGCTCAGCTGTGGTGAGGAAAGCGCCGCCCGGTGCTCACGTCAATTGCGAGGCCTGTAAAAGTACAGGGTACTGGAAAGTTAGCGAGGTGTCAGGCTCAGTAGTACGTCAAAGAGCAGCAAAGGGCCTCACGCTCAGAACACCCTAAGAACTGGGGTTAAATAAAGTACAGTGGGACTTGCCCACAGCAAGTGCTGAGATACCTGCACTGGCAGTAGCTGGGGCGGGCTGGCATGATGCTCTGACTGCGATTCTCTCGTCTCCATCACGTCCACATCACTCTGGCTTTCTGCTGACACAGCCCAGCTCAAAACAGGCGAAGCAGGCAATCTGCTCGTCTGGAAACCAACACGGAGTAGTCTACGCGTGTTCTCATTTTACTCTTTCTTCTACCGCTTGCTCCTGACAGCTGGGCCTATAAGCCTGCCATTTTCCTATTGCATAAGCCCTGAGGTGATGATGCCTTAGAAAGGAGTGGTAAAAGTGCTGCTAAAATGACGTTAAAAGGTTTGGTCTCCTGTTGTAGCAGACCACGAGTTTCGATGTAAAGCTCAGGTGAAGTCCTGGAAGTGTCCTGCACTGAGCAGAGCCATCTGCTTTGTCATCTGATGAAAGTCTCAAGTGAGGCAGAAGAGAAAAGGGCCAAGCCCAGGAAACCAGTACTAACTGCTCCAGTGGCCACTGGGAGGGGCAGCTCCTCCAGCCTTAGCCGTCCCAGTATACAACCCAGAGATCCAGTGGCAGCGGCACCTGGCACAGGCGTGATGAAAGTGGTGATGGAGTTGTCCTCATGCTACTGCTTCCATGCATCCTCGGTGAGGCCAAATTGGCTGGCCTTCAGAGCCTTGCCAACGTGCTTCCATTAGAAACCTTTTTTTATCTTCAGGAAAAAGAAAAAAAAGTGTGTGTATGTATATTTTAAGAGTTTCTTGGTGCACTCCTGCCTCCCTCTGCTGAGTAAACATCCAGCTCAATTTCTCGTAGCTTGATCAAAACCAAACACAGTATGACTTAGTTTTACATCTTTTTGATTAAAACAACAACAACAAACTAAACTAAACAAACCACCAAGATTTTTATCATACAATGAATAGAGAAAGTAAGCAGTCCTGCTATACTCATTTCTGGGCTATGTGAGTTTCTTACTGTGTTGGTTTTTTGTTGTTTGTTTTTTTTTTTTTCCCAGGTGTTCCTGCACACATACACTGTAATAAATGAGCCAGAGATTTTATTTCCAAAGCTCATTTCTTTTACTGGATAGCAAGCGAAACAGCGCTGGATGCAGGGGATTTTTTTCACTCCACGCTGCACACAGAAACAAAGCTACACACATTTGTATTACATGTTCCTAATACATATGCAAATAATTTCTAATACCTATTCAAACAGCCTTTAAAATCCTAAGTGGTCCTCATGAGGGTTGTCGTACACATGCGTGTTGGTTCTTGGGGGCCCTCCGTACCCCTCTGGTGGTCCCTTGGATGAAGTAAGGAGTCATCCTCCAAGTGTCCTTTCAGTGAACTTGGCTAAGGAGTCTGTGCAGTCTTTATTCCACACAGTTAGTCCTTGTTGAGCAGCTGTAGCATCCTTGGTAGAGGAATTTGCAGGACCCTTATCCTTTAATTTATGTCTAGGCAGAGTGTCCGGTATCAGTTAGCTTCTTGGTTTTGTTTGTTTTTCTTGAGTAATGGTACAGCCACAGCACATTCCAGCAAGTGCCTTAAATCTACTTAAACACTTTTTCCTAGCTCTTTGCTAATTTTATATTGACACGAATTAATGTTTTTACCACATACACCTTTAAACGTTTGGTCTCTAAGCCTGAGTCAGCTTTGCACTGGCTGCCCTGTTCCAGGGAAAAGCTCCACCCTCACAGGCTTAGATTCTGATCAGTCCAAAGATACAGTTGGCTGGGCAGTTGCCTCCCTTTGCTTCCACCGTTAAGACCTTATGGGGTATAGTTAGCCTGCACATCATTACAGGATACGTCTGTCTATGTATGGAGGATGGAAGCCATCAATACCTTCCAGCTTAACAGTCGTAAACATGGCAAGGGTGTGAACAAGGAAGGGCAAAAACTGCAGCTATGAGATCATAGTTCTACTTTGGAGCCATGGTGACCTTTAGATGGCTGTTGCTTAACAAATGCAACAACTGATACTTTGCATTCCTAAACCCTCTACCAACACGGCAAAGAAGTTTCACTTTGTCATGAAACAAGTAACCAGAACTTCAAACATACAGGTGATTTGTTTCTTTCCCACAGATTTTTTTTTTAAAGACTTCATTCTGATTATTACAATTTTAGTATTATAAGCAGTAATGACTTGTCTCCTTGTTACCTCTGACTAATTAAGTGCTGTTTCCCAATTCAGAGATGAGGAAGCCAAGTAGTCAGTGGTTATCAGTGAAGGAGCATAATCTACATCTTCTGACTCAGAGTCCTGTGCTTCAAACAACAGACTATACTTCCTTCTTCAACAAATTTATTATAGTGTCTAAGGAAAACACATATTTTTCATAAAATGTTTGCAGTAATGCAGCATAAACAAATTATAGTCGTATTTAGGTATCACCAGGGTCTCTGATATATTTGACATCAGTGGGGACAGATCATGATATGTTCCAAATTCTCCTCTTTTTTCCTAAACAACCATTATATATATATGTAGGGCACCAAAGTTTTGCAAAAGCATATCTAAAAGTTAGATTTGACTTCAGTATGGAGACTGGCTTGGAATGCTTCATGGGTTTTGTCTACCATTTGTCCCTGAACTCTGAGTGTTCTGTTTTATGCTTGTTTGATGTTCACAAATTCTGTGGACAGATATTGCATTGGTGCAAGGTTTTATTCTCTGCTGTATTTTATTCTGTGGATTTACACTGCTTTATCCATAGTGCAAGGGTTGCCCTGTAGCAATTGCATTAAATGGCATACAGATGCTATAATAAAATAAAAAAACAGCAAAAGGGAGTGATAAGGGACCTAATTATGGAGTTTTCCATTATTTTTACCTTTAGGAATGGAAAACACAGTAGCAGTCATTTTGCATTAGAAACAGATGAAAAAACAAATGTCTGCTTTCTGTGATAATGGACTACATTTGCCTTACGCTCTGCTTATTCTTGCTAGGAACATTTCCTTGAACTGGCACAGGATTTCAGAAGCCCCAAGAGGGCTTGGGTAGTGTTCTAATGTTATCACATCTTTAATTAAAAGTTAAAAGAAGAAAGGATTAATGACCTTGAAACATGAGTGGTTTGCGATGTATCCATCCCTTAACTATGCTGTTTTACTGCTTCTAATCTTAAAATAGAAAACTGAAGCTTATGAATGTGATTTTTTATTCATTCTAAAGGAGAAAAGAGTTGGGTTTGGGTTTTTTTTTAATTTTACCTTACAAATTGGTCTTACAAGCTTGGCTAATTAAGATCTGAAAGTCAGAGATTTATCACTTGTATTACTAAATAATGCAAATGTATCAATAATGGAAAGTAACAAAATAGATTAAAGATAAGTGGATAACTTTGAATTTTTAAATTGCTACTCTATGGGGTACACCCACTTTAAAGCATTGCTTTTCTTATTTAAAGCATTGTATTTCACATTTTATTAATAATTTTCTCCAAATATGTCATCAATTCAATCCAAGTACTTTTTTGAACCAAAGGACAGAGTAACCTTCAAAGCAAAAATTCTTATTTGTCCTTTGTGTGTATTTTGCAATATGTAATTAAATTTTATATTGGTTTTGCCTGTATATTCAATGCAGGAAAAATACCTTTTCCTGTTCATCACATTACAATTACAAAGCTTGGCTGGAAAATGCCAGGTATAATTTGAAGACTCCCAAGTTTATTGCATTAAAGATATGAAAGAAATTAAATCTGGTTAACTGAGGAAGATCTTTTGTAAGTCATTGCTGACTTAGCATTTATTTCAGTAGTATTTTCTGTTTGGAGTGGTTTTTATCCTGAAATAGCCCATAAAATATTCAAATGGAAATAATTTTCCATAGCTTGAATTAGGTCTGAATGGAAGTCTAGAATTAGGTAGTCAGTCATTATACAGCATAATGATTGCCTTTATAGAAGCATGTCTTGCTGCTACGTGGAACAATGAGGATGGTCAAGTCCCAACAGAAAGTTGGTAAAATTCACTAAAAAAAAAAACCTGCTGAAATTCAGAGCTGTCACTCAACAGAATTCTTACAGCAAGTGAGTGATTTGCACCTCTTGTCATCAAAGTATTTTATTTCCTGCTTTTCAGGTGGAAAGGAACTAGTGGTGAGGCACAGCTGAAATGTCTAGAACTCCCTTACTGCACAAAGCAGCCTTAAAGTAATAAGTCAGACATTAATAAACTTTGTCCCTCATGTGAGGTGTGTACATGTGCTGGTTGCTTGTGTGTGAGGTGGGAAGCATCTGGCTGGGGAATATGTGTCTCTACTCATGTGCCTATGGCTGCCCAAATATGCAGCTCAGCTCTTGTTTCATTGCTAGGTTGTCTGCCACCTACTCACTAGTTCACATAAATAGTAGGACATGCTTTGCCTACTCAGTAAAGTGACACTGAGTGGGGTTGAACTAAGGTGTATCAAAAGCCAGATGTACTTCTGAGTACTTCTGAGATCAGAGTTGTTTCTTGATCTACCCAGGGAGGGGTTTATGACTTTTCCCAGTTCAAAGCATCCCCTTAACACAGGTACTGATGGGCTTACAAAGAGCCACCTCAAATGACAATACAGGGAACCCACTTCTGAAAGCAGCAAAGATCCTCTTATCCTGCAACTTACCCACAACATGAGGTTTTTATACTGCATGTTTCAAACATAATGAATCAGAATAAAGTTTCTCTGTTACACAGTGTAACAAATGCTGGTATAAGAACTTTTTTTTATGAAGTTTGGTCCAACCACAAAAAATGTGTGGGTAAAGACAGACAGGTTTTGCTGAGAGCAGACACCATCAGAGGATTCCTCCTAAAAATGCTTGCTCTGCAATGTTCAAAGGCAAAATGGTAGAAAAGCTTGCACTGAAGCAGTCTGCAAAATGTGAGATGCAAAAAATGTGGTTTAATCTTCTATTTCATCATTGTCCTGCCTGTATATGAGTGTATGTTATGCAAGAATGCAACAAAATCCAGCAGTGGCAGTGCAATTTTGCACCAAAAAAAAAAAAAAGAGAAAGAAAGGGTAATTTGTTCAAGGCCACTTTTACAATGCATGCCTTTTCCTAATTTTTTTTTTTTTTCATCAAAGGAGATAACTGTGGCTCAGCTTGCTTTTAATTGTGGTAGGGCATCTGTAGGACATCAGAGAGTCTGACTCAGACATTAAAAGGGAGAGTTTGAGAAAGAGTTGATGAGCCAGTTTGTGTTATGAGACAGCACTTGAGTTGACACCTTTGCAAAAGTTCTATAAATTAGGACAGATCTCAGTGCACTATTTGTCATATATGATTCATCCTGACATGAAGTATCTGGACATAGCTTGGCTAATGTCAGTACTTGAAATGTTACTGTAAGGAATTTAACAGGCAAATGATGTTCTGCAAGCTCGGCAGATTATCCCTCATACTTCATGAATTCTCAGGTTGCTCTGCCCAATGCTGCCTCTGAAGTTCCAGGTAGTTCTTACCATCATGATATGGACAGACATTTTTGTAACGAGTCACTCATAGAAGAAAAGAAAAATCCACTCTTAACTGATGTTTTGAGCTGCAGAATCAGACATTCAGCTCATTTGTATGTGCAGCACTTCCTCCATTCCCACTGACTGCTCTAATCTCTTGTGTCGCGTTCCTTTCATACTAGTACACCGAGCAACCTAACAGTTTCCTCTCCTTCCAGATACAGAGATGTTGACATAAACAAATCACATATTTCAAGGGACACAAGATAGCATATTCCTACTTCAAATGCTAGGTTTAAATGGGTGCTTAATTGCTGCCCATTCTCCACGCAGGCATCGACAGACTTACCAGCAGTCACTTTTGCAATCGGCTCACACAACCTACAAACTACTTAGCTGGGAGTTCGTCAGTGGCTGAGCATAACTGGCATTAAATTGTCTCCTTGGATTCATTCTAGGACAGCAAATGAATTTCACAAAGTGAAAAGCAAAGACTAATGCTTCATAAGAAGGACTTGGATCTGACAGAGCAGGTCCAGAGGAGGGCGGTGGAATTGATCAAAGGGTTGGAACACATCTTCTACAAGGGCAGACTGAGGAAGCTGGAGTTGTTCAGCCTGGAAAAGAGAAGACTGAAGACATCTAATAGCAGTCCTCCAGTACTCAAAGGGGGTCTACCAGAAGGCTGGAAAGGGATTGTTTACAAAGGACATGGGGCAATGGCTTCAAACTAGAGAAGAGTAGGTTTAGACTGGATGTTAAGAACAAGTTCTCTACCATGAAGATAGTGAAACACTGGAACAGGTTGCCCAGAGAGGTAGTTGAGGCCTCATCCTTGGAGATATTCAAGGTCAGGCTTGATGAGGCACTGGGCAACCCTGATCTACTGTAGGATGTCCCTGCTCACTGCTGGGAAATTGGATTAGATGACCATTGCAGTTCCTTTCCAACCCAAACCATCCTATGATTCTAAGTTTCTCTTTTTGATTACCTATCAAATCCTTCCTGCTTCTGGGACTCTGGTAACACCACTGTGCATGTGTCTGTTCACTTTCAGGCTTGTGGGTTTCTGTGTCCTTTCTGCACCCCTGTATCCACATTTGCTTCTAGCCTCTGCTTCCTCCACTTTTCACAGGGTTCAAAGAATGTGCTTCAGATTGGTTGGCTAGGTGGGAGTCATCACAGCAGGTCAATTCATTTTCCCATGGCATGTTTTGTTCCACCTCATGACTCTCATCTTTCCCATTTCGATCTTACCAGTATTACCTGCTTGGCACGGCAGTTTATCAGTGACTAATAAGCTACCTATTTTCAGGGATGAAGAAGCTAAAGAATTTTTTTCTTTACTATGGAGATGATTCCATATGACTTTTCATTCAGCCTACTTACTGTTTATATGCTAATTATTCAAATGTTCTCTATTATTGGCCAGAAATGTATGCAGTGATTCAATGGTAACCATCTCCGTTTGAATAAAACTCACATCAAGTCTAAATGCAATGCACATGAAAATGCATGCTCAAAAAAAACAGCTCAGTGAGAGGGGAAATTCTGCTTGTGATGTATTATTGTTCAGAGCAAAAATGAAAATTAAGGATGAAACCTTAAGGCTCACCAGAAATTTTTGTCAGAAGTGTGATATAGCTGTACCCAGTCACAGGATCACAGAATGACAGAGGTTGGAAGGGACCCAAAGAGATCATCTAATCCAACTGCCCTGCCAGAGCAGGACCAGACAAAGGAACACATCCGGACATGCCTTGAAAGGGTCCAGAGGAGGAGACTCCATAGTCTCTCTGAGGAGCCTGTTCCAGTGCTTTGTGACCCTTAAAGAAGTTTCCCTTTGTGTTGAGGTGGAACTTACACCCATTGCTCCATGTCCTATAACAGGGAGCAAGTGAGAAGAGTCTGTCATCCCCTGCTCACCACTGAGAAACAAATAGCTTGCTCCAACTCATTTGCCCTCCTGTTTTCTCATGTACTTACATGCCATAATAAACCATGTTTGAGAATGGCAGATTAGCCAGGGAAATGGAAGATTTAAGAGTGGTTAGTCTTTAGGAAATGGAAAAGGGAATGCTGTAAGGAATGGAGGACTGTGAGCAATTGTTGCAAGCTGAGGTTATGAGTCAGAATACTGGGGGTAAAGTGTCAAAATCAGGGTGCCCTGATTTTAAGTTAAGTGCAAAATTTTTGAGGGCTTTTACACATTGAATGAGAAACACAGGGAGTGTTACATTATCTGGCATAATACCTAGTAATTAACTAGAGGTGTGTGCAAGGGCCTTTGCAAAGATTTAGGAACACTTTATAAATGTTAGTGAAGTTAAACAGTAATTGAAGTATCTTAGATACATCAGAGAAGCTTTTTGCCAGAACTCTCATGCCAACCCCAGGAGAAAAACCACAGATCTCCATTTTAGTAGAATTCATTAACATATCATGGCCATTAGCTGTCCCTGTCTCCCCTTTCACTTGTCTTCACAGTTTCAAGACATCTGTACCAGAAGAGGTCTTCCCAAAACTTGAAGAAATTAGGAGGCTGGCAGCATTTGCTGAAGATCTTTCCTTATGTGAGCCAGCATGAAAGCAATCTGAGGTGTGGCCCAGGTGTTCTTCAGTACTTGTCATGCATGGTGCTGAAAAGTCCTATGGGAAACACAGCAATTATGGTACAAGTTAGGGCAACTCTTAGGGTAGCTGGAATTTTTCCAAGGACCAGGCTGGCCTGTGGCAACTTCAGAGCGGAGATAAGTACATATTTCTTGCATTTATTTTCTGCTCCGTGTGACACCTGATAGGAGCTAAGCTGACTGTTTCCTCGGGTTGTCAGTGTTGCTGTGCTGCAGAGGAAGAACACAACAGCAAGAATTACTGTACAAGCAAACAAGCAAACAAACAAACAAACAAAAATGCTGACTGAAGCAGCATACAACTGTGAAGACCTAATAGATGAAGACAGATGGAAATGTACAAGGTTACTTATATAGGACACAGATTCCTGGTGTAGCCAGAACTCCTCAAAGCAGAAGCCTGTAGAAGCACTGCCTCGAGCCCCTTAGCTCTGCATCAGAGCACAAAGGTAGCTGCCACCTCACACTGTATAACACCCAATTTTATTACCATCAAAGAAAAAAAATGCACTTTCCCCCTTCTATCTTAAAAAAAGATCATTTATAGAAGGGAATGAAAGAACATTAAAAACCAGTTACCATGTAAATCACGTTTCCGCCCTTACCCTCACCACTGCCTACATAAATAGGGAATACTGATAAAAATGATAGGGAGATGTTTTTTTTTTCTAGCTACAAGATAAAGCTAGAAGTAATAATCTCCATGGCATGCTTTTGACTGATTTCCTGAGAGGAGCAGTGTATCTCTTGAATCTACTACTAACTGCAAATGCCACGCTGACAAAATTCATCTCGGTGTCAAAAGATTGCACTGCACAAAGCTATTATGTATTAATTTAATATTGGATTTGCTCCTTGTTGCAAGATCAGCTCTCTGCTTTATGACTGCTGAGAGGCAAAATAAAATACAGTGACCAGAATGCATGTGAAATTAAGTCAGATTTTATTGTATAATGGACTTTTGTCAGAATGGGAGAAAAACAGGGCTCATAAAACTTACTGCTGGTTAGTGGCTATGGAAAGAAAGTCAATCTGCAATTAAACTGTAATGGTGATAAATTAAGTAGAAGTGAGTAATGGTAGCTAAACTTAATTAAAACTGGAAATATTTAAAATATCACTAACAGTTTTTATACTGAAACCATCTGATATGTTTTGGCTTGATGGCTCCTATAAGGCTGTACAACCCTTCAGGCAAAAGGCCTGCTGAGATCTATACGAGCACTGACAGACACATTTTAAAGCTGATAAGGACCCTTTGGATTCAAGCAACGATTGCATGGCCATCTGTAAGATCCAGTTCACATTACCTTTAGATGAGATGTCTCTCTTTGAAGAAAAAAAACCCACTGTTTGGATGAAATATGCACCTACTTGGACTACTGGACACAGATACAGCTTGGGAAAACATTTTGTGATAATTGGGCTCTTAGATTTTCATGCAATGATCATGCCTGAGCATGGAAGGTACAGAATACACTTGAGACTCTGTGTTGTGATGCAGGTTCTGTGATCACAGCTGCATTGCCTCCTTGGGTTGTATGCTGCTGGAGGCCAGAAACTCTGTCTTTCCACTGTTAATTATTTATGCATGCTCCAAGGCACTGAGAGAGTAACCTAGTTAAGCTAGAAGATCCTCCTCGTGTGTCCACCAGTACGTACAATGAAGAGGTAGGTCTGGGCTGATCTGCTCTTAAGCACTGCTGCTAGGACAACCAGAGGGCCACAGCACAGGCTGCACCAGCAGTGTTGTGCTTCTATGGATACTCTGCAGCACAGGCAGGTGTTCAGCAGCCTTTGCTGGGATGACTACACCATGACACCAACACAGCACAAAAGAAGGCATCACACCACACTCCAGCTCCAGAAGGGCTAAGTGCTGGGTGACTGCTGGAGCCAGAGACTGCCTTTCACCTGAAAAAGGACAAGCAAAATGCAGTGTTCAGAGCAGGCAGGCACAGCCACAGCAGCTGTTACATTTTCATTTTGGCTTTCACCTACAGCTGCAGACCTTTCTCCACAAATGCCACACAAACATCAGACCCTGGGATGCCAAGCACTGCCTGGCAAGACTTCCTGGAGCTGACTGACTCTGGCTACAATTTGTGTGAGTATGAAAAGCAAAAAAAATCTTATATTGAATAGCTCTTCTTGAGTAAAATTCCTTGCCTGGCTGGGAATATGGTCACGTAACCATAAAAATACCATGCTTCCTGAAATGGTGCTTTGGAGGCACAAACTCACATCTCCAAACACAGAAATATATACTAAAAAATGGCTCTCCAAGCCAAAAGATCTGATTTCTTTTTCTGACATAACTATAGTTCATTCCTGTATATGGGCGTTACTGTAATAGCCTGGAAGCATCTCACAGTCTGCAGTGTGAACATGGACAGAGTAATCTCAAATGCAGCAGAGACATAGCATAGCTGCTTCACTCTCTAGGCTCAAGATAGCATTTCTTGAAGCTGCATCAAGGTATAAATTACATTGCACAGAGGAAAGAAAACATTACCAGTTTAATCTGTCCAGTGAAACCCAGAGAGCAGAGAGTCTTTGTGAAGCTTCCAGGATCCCAGGGCAAGGAAAATAGTGCTACAAAATGCCAGGAAGGTTGCAGCTTCTCTAAAAGTCTTCTCAGCTTAGCAAAATCTGATTGGAGTGTTTACTTGGGAGATATAAAATGGATGGTAGGGGAGCCCTTTCCTTCCATCACGCACACCGCAGAAAAATGAGATCAGGAAAATAATACATTCTTATCCTCTGCTGAAGTATGTCTCAACAATTTCCTCCAAAAATACATATAACTGGGTGCTAGTTTTGAAAATGTCATCATGCCCCAGGACTGCTTTCATAAATAAGAGGCATTGCAGCCATTGCCAAGATGTGCTTCACTCCTATTTTTGGGCATACTTCGGAAGTTAAGCAACATTCGCTGCACTCAAGGGAAGTTATGCTTAGGTAAAGACTGACACTAAGCCTCATCATAACAGGATTTTCTGGATTTCTGAATCCCAGCCCAAGTCTACAGCTGAAGTTTTGAAACTAGTGCTTAGACTTATAATGGTCCACAGCAAAACCACAGAGATGAATACAAGTGAACTGTGGGTGGAAAATCAAATTCTGTGTTGAAATTTTAGATGCTGTCTTTCAGGTCCATCTCAAATTTAAATCTGCAGATCAAGTGGACTGGTTCTACTGCTTCTTGCTGCTCCTTTACCACGTAGCTTTGTGACAGAAGCAGGATACAAGTTCTCCTGCATTCAGCACCAGATGTTTAAAGCATTGAAGAGAAATGAACACTGCCACTCTCAGATACATAAAGAAACATGTGTTTTACTTTTCAGAAAATGGAGAGTCTATGTGGAGGTAGGAAATAGTTGCAAACAGACCACAAATATACCATTAAATCCACAGTATTGGTCCCTCAGCAGAGGTCTGAGAGCCTGTGCTAGAGGCCAGTATGGATGTGGTGTAGCAGTGTAACCTTGGATCAGATGCTTGTCAAGAGCTAGTGGGTGAGGAACATCTGCAAGAAGCCCTTCTGGATGCCCCCCACTTCGCTTGGGAGCTGCATTTGAGCTCCAGCTCTTGCCCTGGGCCCCTGCCTGAGGCACATTGTGGCTGTGCCTTTACCCAAGTCATGCCCCTCACTGAGTCAAATGCTTGGCTTGACCTGGGACCAACCTTGAGACTGCAGACCTGTCTGGCAGCCACTGAGCTGACCCCAGGCACTGCTCGTCTTACTCCAGCATGGCACACAGGGCCCTAGCTTGTCTTGGCACCCTTGGCTGCTGGCCTTGCCACAGTAATGCCCCCATGGTTTACAGGATCCAATGTAAAGCTAGAAGAACATCTGCTTGATGCTAGGATCCTTGAATAAAAGTTACATTGTTAGATCTGAGAATGAAGAATGCTGTTTTACAAACCAAAACAAGCTATTGTCATTGAATGGTTATCATTTTTAGCTGAGATTGGACTGTCTTGTCCTTCCCAAAGGACTGGGCTATAGATTGGCATTTAAACCAGCTTAAAGTTGGCCAGCTGGTTTTAAACTAGCTTAAAATCAGCCAACATCTTCTAAACTGAACACACCTAAATGCTACATATCCTTGACTTCCTATGAGTGTCTGGCATGACAGCTGTTGGTGTGAGTGGAGAGGAAGATTCAGACTGCAAAGGTGGCCACATGCCCTGCTGGAGGTAGGGCCTCACTTCTGTCCTCACCTGCAGCACCAGCACAGTTGCTGGCTTCCACTTGGGGCAGATGTTCTGCAAAATCCCTAGCACAGGATACGGTCGTGTGCTCAAATACCCATGCGCTGAAATTTTTATTCCAATAGGAATTTACTTCTGAATAGGCTGCTCATTGTCTTTACAGGCTGGCAATGAATATAAGGATGTTTCTCCTATGAGTCATACAATATTAAATAAAAAAAATAGAGAATTCATAGCTAAGGCATCACTGGCACTACAGCTGCTTGGTTAAAAACAGATTGAAAAGAGTCCACTTCTGCTGCCACAAAGAAAAAAATGGTATTTCTTGGGACTCTGTAGGAGGGAAAAAAAGTGATCCTCTATTGTTGCCTATATTACAATTTATTTTCCTTCATTTGTCTGTAGTGAAATAGTTCCCCAGACCTGCAGTGTGCCTAAGTGAGTTCTCTCAGTGGAAAGACATGGGCTCCAGAGGGGAACAAAGCCCCTGTTCATAATGTGACTCCATAAGAAATTTTGTCTGTTCAAAGTGACATTTTGTCTGTTCAAAATGACCATTTACATCTCTGTTCCCATTATGGAATGTAGAAATGGTTAAGCAACTAGAATTTTTATTAAAATACTACTGAATTGGCATCTAAATGTTGTTTTATGGAAGTTCCCAACTGCATCTTTATGGATTAGGGTAAATGAATAGCAATTTCCTTATAAATGTGTGTCAAAAGGCAACTGCAAACATCAATTAAATCAGCAGCTGTACAATTTGCTGGGAAATAAATTAAGGATTTATAGAGGTTCAACAAATACCAAAGAAAAAATAGAAGCTGTTATGAATAAATAATTGAAACAGGATTTTAGATTAAATTTGTTCATATATGTATAGATAGCAATCATGTAAGTTCTGACAATTACATCTGACTTATAAGAAGCTTTTATTCATTTTTATTACTTCAGTTAATTATTGTTTCCACATATTCTCTTTGAAAGATCCCATCAGTGCACTGTGTGCCAGTACCTCAACCTCTTCCTGCAATTAAAAAAAAAAAAACAAAAAAACAAAAGAGCAATCCCAGTTCCTGATACTGGCCAGACCTATGGGATCAGAATCCAACCTTAGTTTAAAAAAACTGCTTGAACTTGAGTTGCTTGGGTTCACGTGAGTTTGGTTCTTGTTTCCCAGTTAGACAACAACACATGACCAAGTGCTTTATTTTGACAGTGAGGTATCTGTTGATCATTAAAACAAAATTACTTCAGCTACACCAAATTTAAACAGTCCATCTCAGAACCCACAATACACGTACACAAAACCAGCCTCACTGTCTTCACCCATTATATGTTTTGCTTTTCCACTGTTTTACTTGATTTACAGCACTGCTATTTTCAGAGCTGTATTCACAGCTATTATCTCATTTCCATTTTAATTCTAAAAGCATTTCATTCACAGCTGCTCAGAAGATGTGGACAGGTCACCACTTCAGCCATAGGGAAACGGCAGAATCAGCGCACCCTCTGCTACCTTAAAAGCAACCTTCACATTCCCTTGTGTTGGCTGGTGCAGAGGTAGCAAAAAGCATGACTCAGCTTCTCTCCTAGGAGACACAAAGAGCCAGATGCAATGACTCCACAACGTTGCACAAGAGGTTTGCAGTATTTGTGGCTGCTGCTTCAGTCCCTGATGCTGCAGATGCACATCTTTTCCCAGGTGAGGCACAGGAGGTTAAGGGAGGGGGAACGGGGGGTAGGGAGAATGTTTGCCCTTCTTTTTCTAAGCCACTGGTGGCACACCTTCACTGATAGCCCAACAAACTGAGTTCTGAATGGCAACGCAAAGTAAAACCACATCCTTGTAAAGCACTGACCCCTAAGAGCAGGTACATAGTCAAACACGCTGATGGCTATATTGCCTGCAGTCTGTTTTAATCTGCTGTTTAATTCAGGAGCACTAACCCAGATTCAAGAGACAGGCAAGGACATTTTCTTCTATTTAGGCTAAAAAAAAGAAAAAAAAAATCATCTATGTGTTGTTGTCTACAAAAAATCCCCCAGAATACCAACTGGTATTTACATCCATACCAAACCAGTAGGTTTCTATGTGAGAAGTGTGATCAGCCAGGAAAAGAATATGATCTGCGACAGCTGCGAGCTTGGCTTCGTTCTTTTGCTGCAGAGCATTATCAGAAAGAGATAAGGTAGGTAAAGTTTACACTACGTGCCCTTGGACAGGCATACTTGCGGAGCTCTTCCAGGAACGCTTACCACCAGGAGGAGCTCTCCAGCAGCCAGACAAGTTGCTTTTCCACGTCAAAACTAGGCTACAGCCCCCAAAACTCAGCCAGCTCAAGTTAATTACAAAAGGTAAACGCATACAATTATGTGTGGAGGAAGAAAGGGACATTTTAAACTGTATGTATGCGGCTTTGTGCAAGCATTAAAGTCTTTTTAAGTAGAACCCTGCAGCTGCTCCTTACCTGAGAAACCTTTCTTGATCAATACTGGTAGTGTAGGAGTTAAGCAATGAAGGACTGTTGACTCTGATCCTACTTATAGCACTCTTTGCATTACAGAAAGGAAGGAAAAAAAATAAAAAGGCAAGCCACACCAGACACCCAGATCCCACATGTTCTTCCCCTTCCCTTCTAGTTCTCATGCAATGAGAAGTGGATTATGCAAATATGGGCAGAGTCTGCCTCTGCACCAGTGTTGCTGGGATGAGTATCAACACCCCACCTGGTCTAGAAGGCTGTTCCTGTGGGACGAGACCTATGCCGTGCTGCATGGGCTGCCACATTCTTTGGAGCACTCACTGCAAGCTCCCTGTGGGTAATGGAAATGCCCTGACTTGTTTTGCAAGAACAGAGATTTTGCCAGTCCAAGGCCAAAATACACATCCCTTGATACTGCTGTGCAGTACACTGCGTGCTCACTAATTTTTACTTCTCAGGTCAGGTGAATCAAGTATTTTGAAACCTGTTCCAGTTCTTCCATACTGCTGTTACCAACAGCAGCATGACAATACAAAAGTATCTGCATATGTACTGTAATAATTCCCATAGGTATTTTAACTAAACCTTTAATCAGTTTCTTAAGCTTAGCAGTTTAGAAAACATTGTCATAATGGATTGCTTTAATACAGCTACATCTGATTTCATCTTTAAGACCTTGTGACAAAAATGGACAATAGCTTCAACTAGCTTGCTACATATATTGCAACATCATCAGAACTTTCCTTGGTGAATTAATTGCTTCATAGTCAGAAGACATTGATTACTTCATTAGTCTGATAATCTCAGAGGAATTCAAATTATTCTTACGAGTTACCAACAGTGATAAATTCAGCTTGAAAAGCTTTTACAATTAATAGAAGAAAATATGTGAAATAAATATCTACATGGACAAGAAAGGAGGTCAGATTTCTGCTTCAAACACCACAATATGACAGTGTTCTACCTCCTGACAGTATTAAGAAAAACTTTGATGTACTGATCTCCACCCCATAAACACATAAAAGGCTCTGGTTGTTCCGGAATCCATTAAAAGGAAATGGTATGTGATTGAAGGGCACCACATCCAAGAACACAATCTGAACGTTTGCTGCAAGCCACCCAGGGTAGAACTCGATGTCGAATCACAGCCCCAGCTGCTGAGGAATCCAGCAGGAATGTAAGGACAACTTTCTCATACATTTCTTTAGCGTCAACTTAGGCTACGTCCAGTGTCACTTACAGGAACTTTTTGAGTGACTCATGTTTAAATACACTCTGTTTTTATTAGTATGGCCTGTGCTTGCTATTTGTGAGAGAGACCTTTTAATCAAATAGTTTTAAAGGGACTTTTATGGTTCTTCCACTGAAGGGATACACCCTCTTTATAGGAAGGATTTTTCAGGGGGGGGGAAATCAGCCTGTGGAAGCAACTTTTCAGAGCAGCAAGTGCACTGCATGAGTTCTCAGCTTGTTGAGGCTACTGCTGGGAAAAGGAAGAGGATGGAAACAGAGCCTGAAACACAGCATGTGCTCTCCCATCAGCCAAAGGAATGAAAAGCAGAGAATTCTCCCTCCCTGGCCCACTTCTCTGTATGACTGTCACCTGTTTCTGACCAGGACGCTGCATGTGACAGCTGTGCAAGCACGGGATGGGGGCGTAGAAACAGGTTTGGTGTGCAGCTCAGGTTGGAAAGGTGCCTGGCTGGATTAGTGTCGTTTACCTCAGCTCCTGCTGTATTCACCCTGCTTGCTAACAAGTCGTATTCAGAGGGTGGAAGAAAATTGGATTCTGTGTTCATTTACTGGGCTTAATTGCTCTACAAAATATTATGCATTGCACAAATACACAAAGAGTAGTGGATTTGTGCTCACATGCTTGCATATCAAATAGAAGACTGCATACCAAAGGAAGCAATCTCCTTCACTGAGAACAAGAGGCTTTCAAAGATCTTCAGCTTGAATGAAAATGCCTTCTCTTTGGAGCCTAGCCGGTGTCCCTAGCTATAAAGTCTGGTAGGACTTTGTGAGGATGTCTAACCACAAAACTGTGTCCTTTGTCCAAGCTGGGGGACTGCTCTAGATTCAAATGTTGGCGAGCTATGCCCACCTTGCTGAAGGAAAAAAAAATGAGTATCCAGGAGGTCTCTTTGCCAAATCAAGATGAAAATTTGTTTGCGGAGGAAGAAATGAACCAACAACAGAAGAGAATTATTTTCACTGCCAGGATTTCAAAGGGAATTGCCTTGATCTTATCAGAACACCCCAGTGATGAAAACTGTCAATGTTCTAGTGTTATATTAATGTCCCTGCAGTAGAGAGGCACTGCTCGTAGCAGGGTGACATGCATTAGCCAAACCCTCTGATTTTACAGCGAGGCAATCATTTTCTCCTGGGTTTTCTAAGAAAACATTACATGAAATAGAAGGGGAAAAAAAAAAAACAACCAAAAAGCCACTTATCCCAGCATGCTTTTTGTCCTTAACATAGCTTTGTGATGCCGTCTTCGGGTTGATAAAATAGTTCCAGCATTTCAAGTGCGTATCTTATTATTCTTTACCCTTCTCCTCAGCATCAGTGCTATTCACAGCAGTCAGGGTGCCTCATCAGTGTATTTGCTTTGAATAAAGAGAAATTCAGCATAGTTTGTGCCACGAACTTTATGCTCTCTTTTGGCTTAGGATTTTCTCTCTTGAGAAACTGACATTAATTTGGACTACAATGAAAGGGGAATTAAAAATTGTTGGTTTATTTTTTTGTGTGTGTGTGTCATTGTGGGGAGGTGTTTTGTTTGTTTTTTTCTTTAGAAAGTTTGGTGGACTGAAACTCTTTACAGTTCTTGATATTCCAAGAGCTCAGTACCATCTACGCAGTTCTTTTCTATTTAGCCACAGTTATTTTTAAAAACCATCACATCACGACATTTACTTGCGACAACAGTGGATCAGATTCTAGCCCACTGAAAAAAATATATTAAAATGGTGATAATTATATAAAATGTATATAAATATATATATACTATCATATACCTGTAANATGGTGATTCCCCACCGAGTTTTAATAATCTCCCTTCATAGATGGCTTTGCACACACAGGAGAATAACTATTCAGCTCCATCCAAAACACACGAGTCTGTAATACTTTTGTAAGATGATACTAAGGCCAAAGTACATTGCATACATTTCTGGTTTAAAGGCATCCACGTTTTTTTTTCCCCCCGATCATCTTATTATTGTGATGCCCAGGACCTGATCAAGCATGGGATCCAGAATTTACCACATTATACCCACACCAACAAAAGGCTGTTTGTGGTCTTGCCATCTGCTGTGCCTGTGGGTGGAGATCTCTTTATGTCAGATCCGACTCGCTGAACTAGCCCCTCTGCAAGGACATACAAATGTCAGTGCATGGGACAGAAAGTGCCAGAATTCCTGAAAATGAGGGGTTTTTTGGGGAAGCAAGCGAATAAGACCACTGTTGCACCAATTTGATGTGGTTTACACTGATGCAAAGTGGGGTCTCCCCACCCTAAACCGGGGTAGGGCGAAAGTCGAGCCCCACTTGACCAAGTCGGGACAGCCCTGGGGTGGCAGCAGCTTCGTTTCCCGCCTATGCGGCGAGGCGCAGCGTTTCACCGTCCCGCAGAACTCTGCTCCTCTCACCGCTCATTCTCACACACCTTCCCTCCCCCTGTCCTTCACCGAGCTGAGGAGAAGCTCCCTAAACCCTGCCGGGGGAGGAAGAGCACAGCATGGCGAGCCAGAGGAGGCACCCCCGCTGCCCTCCGGGACAGCTCCCGGCTAAGGTCCTCTCAGCGCCACCAGGACGGGGGCAGGGAGGAACCGCTCGCTACCG
>VWZI01007031.1:822567-866066 GCA_013396835.1 Psilopogon haemacephalus
GGGAGGGGGCGTGGTGTCGGGGGGCCACGCCCAGTCGCGCTGGCGCCGGGCGGGGAGGCCCGCGGCGGAGCAACTTCCACGGGACGGAGCCGGGCCGAGCGAGGGGTGGAGGAGTGTGAGCCGTTCCGTTGGGGGCTCGGTTGGTCCGGCCCTACCGTGAAGCCGACGGAAAAGAGAGAGAAAAAGTGGTGCGGAGACTCGCCGGGGCGAAGTTTTCGAAGCTGCCCTGCGGGCGAGCAGAGAGGCCGGAGGCCGCGGTATCAGGAGCATGAGAGGTCAGTCCTGGCCTCACCGCTGCTGCGTCCGCGGGAGGAAGGGTCGCTGCCCACGGCGGTGAGAGGCGGCCAGGGGATCGATCTTCGGTGCCTGCGGACGGGAGGAGAGCGAGTAGAAGCGACGGCAGTTTCCGCGGGGACCCTCTTCAGCCCACAGCTGCCCGTCTCTCTGCTGAGGTGCTAGCGAGCTCCCGCCGTCCTTCAGGGCGAGCTTTAACGTTTGTTCTCGGTTTCAATTTCCCTTCTTTCGGCGGGGGAAGAGGAGGGGCGGCGGCGAAGAGCCCTCCCGGGATCCCCGGGGACCACGCGGAGGCGTCTGGAAAGCCCCGAGCCCAGGAAGGAGGAGGAGGCGGCGGCGGCTCTCTCCTGACCCCTCCAGCCGCCGCAGTGTCCAAGCTTGGCGTGTGAGCCCGCGTCTTGCATTCGTACCTGCGGCTTCACCTCGGGGAGGAGGCCGGAGGCGTGCAGAGCGTGTGCGCATGGAGGCGGCGGGAGCGGGGCCGGGGCAGAGAGGGCGAGGAGAGGCTTCATGAGGGCAGCGGCCCTGCCGGGGACCGTCGCCTCGCCGGGCGTTTCTCTCCTGCCACCGTCCCCCGCCCTGCCCTGGCTACGCTCCCGGCCCTGAACCGGTCTGTTCTTCTCCCAAAAAAACTTTGGTGCAGCCGCCGAGGATGGAGCTTGTCGATATGGATTATTTCTGCGACCAGGTGCAGCAGAAGGACGTGGGCCGCAGGATGCAGGTCGGCCAGGAGCTGCTGGAATACCTGGGCGACCCGGCAAGGTCCACTGACCTGGAGCAGGACCAGCAGCGCCTCGATAAAGTGATCGATGAATTGACAACATGGGTCAACTCTAGTAATTTTAAGGTAAGGCTGGGTGGCGAGGCTTGGCTACAGGAAGACCATGATTCATCATAGTAGGGAGGTGTGGAGCTCAGGAGTACTTTTTACTCAGATGCGAGCAGAAATAAAACTACCTTTAGACCAATTTGCATCCTTCCCATCCGCAAAGGGAAATTCGGAAATCTGGGGAGGCATTGGTTAAACGTTCTCTTGTTTTCTATTTCTTTGGCCTTAAAAGAAGCAGTAATGGGGGCTCTTCGTTTTGCTTTTATCATTGGTTAAGGGGTTTTGTACATAATGCCAAAAAGAAAACCACTGTGGGTTTTAATAGACTGGGTTTGTGCTTCCTATTCTGAAACAAGGTAGGTAATGATTTTTTTTTCCTTTTTTTTTTTTTTTTTTTTTTTCCCCTAATTTTATTTAACCACCACTCCCATGCCATGGTCTATACTGGGGTGTAATGCTTCATGGGATTGCCATTATGGTCTGTAGGCCTTGGAGGAGTGCGGCTTCACCAGGTCTGTAGCACGCACACCGACTCTGTTTTAATGTGGTTTAATGAACAATTCGCTTCTCGGGGCTCCCATTGCAAGTTTAAAGTTGTTTGTGTCGTCTTCGGGTGAGTTCGCTGTAGGTAGGAAGTTAGACAGTATCTCTACAGCAGCCCAATGATGACTCACGTTTGGTGGTGGTGGTTTTTATTTTTTTTCTGGTGGTGCATCTTAAGCATCGCTACGGGGAAGCAGTGATTGCTCTTGCGCTCACCTCGTTTCTAATAGGTGTACGCTTTTCAGGCGCTGGTCAGCCGACAACACGATGACAACGTAGCTTTATGATCAAGGACAACCGTATTCGCATTAGCGAATTTTTAATTATTATTTTTTTTTAAAAAAATAAATCAGTTTCTTTCCGGTGTGTAGCCGGGACAGGTCCGCGCTGCCGTCGTGCGGTGGCGGTGTGGCTCTGCCGTGCCGAGATCCGCCCTTCGTCTGCGCCTCTTCCTTTACCTCCCCGACGTGCCTGGTCGGAGGCTTGGCTTGCACTTTGGGCCTTTAAACTTCGCGTGGTGGGGGTGCCGTAGGTTTTTCTTCTCTTTGCTTGCACTCAAGATGCAGGCACAGGAGTTCCTCGTCAAGGCACTGTGTTGGTTATTTTTTTTTTAACCTTAGACTGCTGTGTTTGCACTTAGCGCTTCTGAGTTTGAGGTCTGAAAATAATAATAAGGCTTAAGTTATTTGTGTGTGTGACTTTTTTTGAGACGTATTTGTCATCAAAGGTCGAATTAGCATTGGACAAGTGCGGTTTATTTGCGTTTATATTCCTCATCTGAGGGCAGTTGTCCAGTGATAATTGATTGCTCTGAAATCCAGACAGGTAACCTTTTGGGAAAAGAGAACTAGGTACTTGTTTATCTCTTCTGGGCAATGTAAGAGTTTCTTCCTGGACTTTTAATGCCCAAATTCGTCAACTTAATACTTGAAATTTGCGTTTCAAGGTGCATTTTTCATAATGCATGGCATTCCTGCTGCTGATGGAAGGTGACAGAACTTCTTGGCTATCAGAACTGCAGGACGAATATATAGTACTCCTGCTCACAAATCATGCAAGACAACACTAAGAGCATTACAAATATTAAGAGTCTTTAAAGTAGCTTGCATAATAATTAAAATATGTCTCCTGTATCTTCTCTGCATCCACTTATTGATAGCTCTTCATACACAACATTCTTTTTGCAAGTAACTTCATCGATGTGTTTGTAGTACTTTGTTGGTTCCCCTTTCCTCTGCTGAAGAATGGATATGCAGAGTGCTGGGACAATTCTACTTACCTCTTCTTGCTTCCTAATAAAGGTCTTGGAGGTCTTCAGTGTCCCAAAGTAGTGAATGCCTCCCTGCTGACATGATTATTTAATTGAGCAGTGATAATGACTGGCAGCTTATGAGAACTGCTGAGCTAGATAAATTGGAGTGACAAGTGGGGAATACTAGAGGAAATTTGAGGGGGAGCATTATTTCCAGTGCAGGTGACTGATGTGGATAATGAAGGAAAAATTGATGTAATTTGCTGTGGGTCTTTGTCTGAAAACTCAGTTCTTGTTTACAGTGCATTCTCCTGACCATAGTGGAAGAGAAGATCGATGATCTGGAAGCTCTGTGAGCGACTCTCTCTAAAGAGAAAACTTGCTGTGAAATGCCACCCTAGAAAGTTTCTGCCTTATGCAACCAGAAGGGAAGGAATCTATAGGGAATAGGAGGTTTAGTTTCATAGACTTGATAATGAGTGGGGAAAAAGAATGGATGTTTAGTAAGGGAGTGTATACATCTGTTATCAGCAAGGTTGAATTAACTCATCTCTAAGATTTTGACCATCTCAATAATGTTTTTGCCTTTCTGAAATCTGCAACAATTTATAGTGGTTTAATAAACAGTCTGGCAATTCCTAAGTAAGAAAGCAGATAGGAATGTTTCTTAGTTCACTTAGCTCATTGAAGTGGAAAATGCAATTGTCAGGTTTAGTTACTGATAAATCAAAAACATGAGATGAAGAATGTGTTGAGTCATATGCAGATGGTACAGAGCTGTAGTGAAAGTTGGTCGCAGAACATTGGGAATGACCTAGAGAGAGAGATGAGTCATCTTTCAAGACTGACTTCAGTGATGTACCATGGAAACTTCATTGACAGTGCAATCAGTGATAAATTGGCTTCCAAAGACCATGGCAAACTTCGCAACATCGAGGAGTACCCAGACAGTGTAAACGATTTAAGCTTTTAGTTTGCGTTTTACTAGAGTGAGAGTTGCTTGCTGTAGTGAAAATTGTGTACTTGATCTCTTGGTACCATGATCTGATCTATTTCATATTGTTGGGACAACCTCTCTTCCCATGCTGTAAAGCCTCAGGTTTTGGTTTGTGGGTTTTTCTGTGTGTGTGTTTGCTTTTTGGGTCTTTTTGTCTGGTTTGTTTGGTTTGGTTTGTTTTAGTGGGGAGGAGGGCATGGATTTTGTATTTGGGGATTTATTATTATTACTATTGTCTTTCCCCAAAATGATGCTGTTCTCAAGGCTATAAGGGATTAAAAATAAGGGCAGTGAATTGTGATTTATTTTTTTTTTTAATTTAAGGAGAGGGTAAATTAGATACAAAGATAGGTAAGTTAGATACCACTAAAGAGTTGAGTGATGGCATAATCCTGCTGATATTTGTTCACCTCAAAGTGAAGTATTTGACAGTCTCAGAAAATTGGAGCAGTGCTAATATTTGCCTTCAGTCTCTCAGGTGACCTTCAAGCAGCAATTTAATTCCCTATTCTGAGAATATCACTGCTGATAGATCCCATTCTGTGATTTGGTGGCCTTACTGGGTTTACATGAGTCTTAATTAACAGCTCTTATGTCTCTCTTGTACTCAATAGTTACTTGAAGTAATTACAAGATTAACTTTGTGCGGGCTCAAACTCTTCCATGTCTGACTTCAAAGAAGATTTGCAGATTACTTATCAAACTTCTGCTAAAGGGATGAGGGAAACAGAACTGCTACTTTTCAAGTAGAGCTTTGCAAGTCTGCCCTTGGCTGTTAGCATGCTGAGGTTTGGTGGTTTGTTGGTTTATTTTTTGAGGGTTTTGTTGGGGTTTTTTTTGTTGTTGTTGTTTTTTTTTTGAAACCCACCAAAATCGAGTAACTGCCCTCATGAAATGTGTTAGCTTCACTGCCAGAAAAAAAAATAACTATCTTGTTTCCCTATGTGAACTGTACCTGATCAGGAGTAATAAAAACCTTGGACTGAAATTATTGTGGTTTATAAATGCAACTTTCTGTGAGAGAAGTAATGTGTGTAGCTGAACCATCTTTGTATTTTTTACCTTTATAACTGATATATTAGCATGTTTTGTTCCTCATTTGCAGTAGGAAAATAATAACAACTGTCTTTTTGTCAGAGCAGCAGATTGTCACAGAAAGAATCAGTGTTAGGGGTTGTAAGGCACCACTGGTGATGGAGTCCAACTCCCCTGCCGAAGCAGGGTCACCTAGGGCAGGCTACACAGGAACACATTCAGGTGGGCTTGAAAGTCTCCAAACAAGGCAGCCCACAGAGGTTGTGGAGTCTCCTATTGTGGGGCTCTGTCAACCTCACCATAAAAAGTGTCTCCTTGTGTGGAGGTGGAACCTCCTGTGTCCTAGCTTGTACCCATTGGTTCTCGTCCTGTCAGTAGGCACCATCAAGAAGAGCCTGGCACCTTCATCTTCACACCCACCCCTCATATTTAGAGATGTTGACAAGATCCCCCCTCAGCCTTCTCCTCTCAAGACTCAGCAGCCCAGGTCTCACAGTCTTTCCTCATGGGAGAGATGTCCTAAAGTCATCCTTGTAGTTCTCTGTTAGGCTCTCTCCAGCAGATGCCTGTCTCAGTTGGATTGGGGAGCCCAAAAGCGGACAGTGCCAGGTGTGGCCTCACCAGGATAGAGCAGAGGGGGAAGAAGATGATCAGTTTATCACTGATCCAAGATAGCATGGATAGGCAAATCTGGAGTTCTCTTTTATTCTGTGCTTCCTGAAGAGTGAGGTTTTTCTTAACTTTGTTTCAACACCAAGTACCGAAAGATACCAAAATACCAGGGAAGTTGTTGTTGCATTTTTGCCTTGCTTTGGTTTGGCGAGTGTTTATTTTGGGTTGTCTTGAGTTCAGCGGAAGGCCAGCAGGAGGAGCTTTCAGTTTCCAGAAAGGAAGGGAAGACTTCAACTGTAAATTTGCAAATAGTTGAAGACAAGCGGCTCGGATCTCTTGTCTGAGGCCCTGGCGAAGAGATAGCAGCAGTTACCATCTTGATGGCATCTCGGTGTGAGCAGTGGAAGCTGGAACTTAAAATTATTCGAACGAAATGGAGAAGCTGTAATCTGAAAACAAAGGGAAATTGAGAAACAAAAAAAACCCCGTGAAGCCCTGCAGCTCATTAAAAAATAATTGAATGCACAAGTGCAAGATGTGGGGCGTTTAAGTGGCAGCACTTAGGAAGAAAATGTGGGGGGTTATATTGGCTCTGAAGTTGGGCACAAGCCAACATGTGCTGCACAAGGCAAATGCTGTGGTGAGTTGTAGGACTAACTTGCAGCACAGGAGAGTGGAAGGAGAGAAGACCCACCTCAGCCTTTTTTTTTTTAGTTTCTTGTATAGGTTTTGGTATTTTCTTAGTCTCTGTTAGCAAATAGCGGTGATTTAAACATCTTTAATAAATTTCATTATTACTTTCTTCGCGTCACTTCATCTGGGTTGTGTGGGAACTGCTTTATGTGTAATGAGAAACGTGGTTCAACCTGTCCATAGATGAATCCAGTTTCAGTTTTCAAGCTCAATTATTCGTTTGGGTTTTTATTTTTTTTTCTTTCTTGAGTAATGATTACTGTTTTTTCATGTATTATTTATCTTCTGTTCACAGAGTGTGAAATAAGCTATAGAATGTTAGCCAAACAATCAAACAGAACTCCAGAAAGGTAGGGAAACTTGCAAGGAGTTGTAATTATTTCAAGTTTAATTAAAACTAATTTTGTCTAGCCTTTAATTAGGACTGTGGATTGTATAGTTTCAACCAGGCATCTCCTTCAGAGTTGGAATCAGCAGCTCTCAGTCTTGGAGCTTCAGTTTGTTTAATCCAGCCTAGCTGTGGTCCTTGTATAAACAGCAGCTCAGCTTTTCCTCTGGCCAAGTGTTCTCATTGCTGCTCTTGAGGCAGTTACTTTTTGTTGATGTTGAATTAATTTTCCAGTGTTTCATCAAGCTGGTTTGACTGACAGGAGATTGAAATGCACCAAATGCAGTACACCTGCAAGAAAGAGAACTTCTTAGCCTGCAATTTGGATTTGAACAGAGGCCCTTCCAAGCTGTGTGGGGAGGAGCGAGGCATCCTTCAGAAGAGAATTCACAGCAGCCCAGGCGTGTGAGCCTAAGAGGTGTTTTTAGCAGCCTTGCTGATGGAAGCAGTTTCTCTGCTGGGTTGGGATGGTGTGACCTGCCTTCCCTGCTCTGATGGGAGGGCTTTTGGGGCTGCACAGCAAACAGGCTGGGGGAGGAGAGCTGGCTCAGAAAATGCTTTCTCTTGTTCATTTCTTGGACTCGTTTCCTTAAGTGGGTTACTACTTGGCTGCATGAATGCTTGTCTCCTTGCAGCAGTGCAGCTGGTGCAGCAGTAGGAGTAAGTCGCAGAGAACAGGAGTCACTGTATGTTTAATACCATTTAAATAAGAGGAAATGGGGAAGAGAATAAGGGACCTTGGACACTAAAAGAACTACATTCTTTTGACGGTGCTAAGTCCTAAAATAAACTATTTCTTTGTTTTGCTCCATCAACATGCTTAGAAAGGCTTTCAAGTGTAGCTTTTCTGTTTTTCCCCCAGTTAACTGCTTTTTTTAATTACATACTCCGAAAGAGAAATACCATACAAGTCATTGTCTTCCCACAGAGTCTTGCTTTTAAAGAGGCTGTCTTTAGACTTTTTCTGCACATGAACTTTAAGCCAGACAATCTCAAAGGAAATTACTTCAAGATGTGTCAGGTGCTGCTGCATCGTACAGGTGTGTTTTATGCTCCCTGTCTTGGGAGCAACATCTATGAAAAATTTGTGGCAGTGGTCGAGGGAGGAACATTTGATGTGCAGTAAGATTCAAACTTTAGATACTCCTGCAATGGCTCAAGCTGGAGGCAATATGTGACATATTTTAGAAGAGTGGTTGCTGGATTGCCCACAGAGTACAAAACAATTTGGAGATGGCTCTTTCAGCCTGAGCTTGCATCAGTTTGAAGATCATGAAATGTTTTTGTTTCATATTCAGCTACTTCAAAGGTACTTGAGATTATGTGTGTGTTGAGAAAGTACACCTTTGGGCTTGGGTGACAATGCTTAAACCAAACGAAACTCGCATGATGCTCTTGCATGTCTCTTGTCCCAGTATTGCAGTGCTGGGCCAGTGCTTGTTCTAGCAGGGTGGAGTTCTTTGGGTATGGTATTTTCTGTTTGCTGGTTCATCGTTAGTGATACCACAGCTCTCCCCTACGGAGATGGGAAATTGCACAACCATGGTGAGAATAATTAGTAAGCATGCATGGTTAACCAGGTGTGGTTTGAAGAACGGTGTAGATGTATGCTTGGATACCTGGAAGATGCCCACAGTGGGACAGTAGTAGTGCTGGAAAGAGTTAGGTAGAAGGAGAGCTGGTGAAGGAACACTCTGTAGAGCAAGAAATAGGCTTAATTTAATCACTGGCTCAGTTCATGATACATTTTGGTTGGAACATCTTGAATTCATTAAAGAGTCTGGTCCTTTCTGGAACAGATAAGTGTTTCTCTGTTAGGCTGGCACTTCTGTTGTGATCCAAGAAGTCAGGAATGCTCCTGAATACTAGCATATTGAGAGGTACCTCACCAGCTAACCAACCTCAGTTCCAGTAAGCTGAAATTTCCACTGCAAACCTCAAAAAAAGCAGCATTTAAATGCATCAAACAATAGTGAGCTGATGACTCAGTCTCAGTATACAAAGGCTCTTTCTAGGCAACAGGCAAAAGGCTTAATGAATGCAGAATACGAAACAGATCCAATGATTCTAATCCCATAAGAAATACATCCCTCACTGAAGCTGATGAGGAAAGAGCCATAATGCTGGCAAGAGGGAGGGTTTTTCTGTTTATAGTGAAGAGCCTGTGTTGCTACTGTCCAGACAGTGTCTGAGAGCTTGGAACCTGTTTTCTTTGGTTATTGTTTTTTTTGGTTTTTTTTTCAGATCAGTTCTGCCTTGATTTGTGATTTTTAAGTTTGTCTGTTTATTTTTGGTGCTGCTCTTGTCACCCCCATATCAATTGTTAGAGACTCCTAAAAAAAGGCTGCTTGACTATAATTTGGCTGATACCTGCCAGGAGATGCTCAAACTATGGTTCCAAGCTTTATGAAAGTTGTTTGTAGTGAGGGTGGTGAGACACTGGCACAGGTTGCCCAGGGAGGTTGTGGCTGCTCCCTTCCTAAAGGTGTTCAAGACCAAACTGGATGAGGCCTTGAGAGACCTGATCTAGTGGGAGGTGTCCCTGCCTATGGCACAGGGGGGTTGGAACTGGATGATCTTTGAGGTCTCTTCCAACCTAAACCATTCTATGATTCTGTTTCCCTATTAGCAGATATTTTCAGTTTCCAGAACTCCCTCGCAGTCGCAACAGTATTTGGAACTTCCTTTTTTTTCTGATTATTTATTGTTGTTGCTTTGGTTTTGTTTTTAACAAGAGCTAACAGAGAGAAATAAAACTTGCCCAGTTTCACAAGCAGGTGGACAAATGCTGTGGTCTGAACTCCTGGGGAAAGCTGCATTAACTTCTCTGAGTTGTTTTCTTTTGGGTGTTTGGAAAACGATGTAATAACCTTAGTGGATGAGCCAAATAGGCAGATTGAAGTAAGCTCTTAGCATCTGGGAAATAGCTTAAATCTGTGTGTTTTGGTTTTTTTTCTCCTTCCAGTCTGTATTAGTGCTTAACTTTGGGGGCTTAGTTTAGTTCAGCATTTCAAGTTGTTTGCTTTTTTTGAGTTTGCTATCTGCACCTTTTTTTTGTTGTTGTAGGAATAGGAATTCTCTTCTGTTTCTTTCAGTAGCTTAGAAACTTGGTGGAGGAGGTAAGGCCTAAAGCCTTACAAAGCCTGTTTCAAAGGAAATTTTATTTTCAATTAATACTGCTTTTGAGCTCTAGACTCAAAGGAAGGGACAGAACTGCACTCCTCACATATGATCAGGGAGGATCCACCCAGGAGCTTCTTCCAGCTCCTTAGTAGTCCCAATTATTAATTAGAATAATTTGAAACACTAAACCACTGGCTTTCCAAAGTTTATTTTATTTCTTTAAGACAAGTACTGAAAAATCTGAAGTGCTCAAGTACATGTAAATATACTTAATCTGTTCCAAACATTCTGATAACTTTGACTTAAGGAAAGCTTTCAAGGCATTATCAGCTCTTCCAAGTGGAATGTCGCTTCCCCTTTAGGTTAAGGTATATGTAAGCATGCTGAAATACTCTATATGCTTAATTTCTTTAAAATATACTCAAGAGAATTCTTCAGTGATCCATTTTGTACATCTAATGCTTTTGTTTCAACAGGTAGCATTACTGGGATTAGATGTTTTAGGTGCCTTTGTCGACAGACTATCAGGACGCTTTAAATCCTATATAGGAACTGGTAAGTGAAATATCATTTTCTTCCTCTTAAGACCAGAAAGAAAAAAGATACTTCTGCCTTCCAGCAGCTGAAGTGGAACATGTTGAAAGCTTTCTGCATCTTACTGCTGTTGTTACAATTTAAATAACCTTTTTTTTTTTTTTTTTTTGTGATCACAATATTTCAGTAGTTTGAGATTATGAGGAAATTAAAGATTTCAGTTTCAGCAGTCAGTACTTGGCAGGGGGGGGAAGAGTTCTGCCACTGTGTGGTTTAGCATCAATAGACAACTGAAGTACTCCAGAATTACCTTTTAGAAAAGTTGTAGTGCCTTCAGCTGAAATTGGTTTTCTGTGTGTCTGTAGAGAGCATTGTACTGGATATGCAGGTCACTGTTGTGCCTGATCAGCTTTTCCATAAACTTGACAGTCTCTGAAATGTTGAGTCTCAGTAAAGGCAGAAAACATCTTAATTTTAGATGACTGTTTTAAGAGTGATTTATAGTATGAAATCTCTTCAGTTGGTACCCATCTTCCTGAGTCTTAAAACAAGATTTGGATCAATTTCAGTGTGTTCCAGTGAAGCAGTAATACAAGAACTTTATTGTAAGTGTCTAGGAGTGTGGGTAGCCCAAGGTTTATGAGAGTAATTAAAATCAAGAGCAAAAAAACAACTTCCCTTCAACAGAACATAAGGAACCAGCAGTTTCCCAAACCACGTTGTGTTGACTCTGCAGATTTGCCTTTTAGTGTAATCTGAGAATGGTCCCACTAAGTCAGGGCAAAGACTCCTATCTGACAGTGATCCCTTTGCAGATGGCTCAGAAGAAAGCAAGGGCAGGACAGACAAGCAGTGATAACCCCTTCAGTATGACCCTCTGGCTGTCAGCAGGCTGGCAGTTTAGGGCCAGATGATGCAGGTTATCTTCAATGTCTCCTCTGTCACCCACAGATTTATCTGGTTAGTTTTTGAACTCACAGAGACCTCTGGCTTTGAAGTGTTCTGTAGCAAGGCTTAATTATGCAAAACTCTTCTGTTGTACTGGTTTCCAGTTATCTTGATGCTTGCTAGATCTGGTACTGGAGAGGTGAGCCATCATTTCTAACCTTGACTGCTAGATCTCTTCTGTGCCTCTCCTCTGCTACCCTTCATCCCGCCCCATCCTGGGCAGGAGTCCCAGTTCCATTGTTTCTTGCATATACATGGTTCCATGGTTTTTATTGTTCTTGTTTCCCCTTTCAGTGCCTTTCTGTTTAGTGCTTTTGAGCTGAGGAAGCTGTAACAGCACAGATGCAGCATGTGTTTATAGTAGCATAATTCTGTTTTGGTTGTATTATGCCATCTATTATTTTCATAATTACTGCTCATCTATTTCTTTGTTCCATCACTGCATCCTGAAAATTGACCTAATATATTCACGGGACTGCCTACCATAACAGCCTCTTTCCTGTGCAGTGATAGTGTAGGGGTGGTGTCTCTTTCTTCATGCCTTTCTCATTATGGTACCTTCATTTCTGTAAGACTTCTTGAACTATTTGAAATTTCAGCTGCACTGAGTAAGCTGAGTTACCTCCTAGGCAGCTGTTCTGACAGCTTTGTGAGGTACCGTTGCTCTTTGTAAAAGCTCTCTTGACTCTTTGGTGCTGTGTACTGACTATAGTGAGCAATTTGCAGGTGCCAGAAGACAGTAGAATCGTTTAGGCTGGAAAACAATCTTAAGATCTTCAGGTCCAATTGTTAACCCAGCACTGCCAAATCAACCACTAAGCCATGTCCCTCAGCACTACGTCTCCATGTTTTTCATATCCCTTCAGGGATGCTCACTCCACTGCTTTCCTGGACAGCCTGTTCCATTGCTTTACTGGAGCAATGAGTGACTGCTGTTTTTCTAGGCAAAGTTTCACTTCTGTAGCTGTGTTTTGTCGTAAAATACCTGGAACCTTAAAAGTATTTTTATCCTAATAAAGAAGACTGTCTTTTGGTGACTGGAGATGTTCTTATTTGTGATTTAGAACTTCATAAATGATGGCAATATAATAGTGCATTGCCCAACTATAACATGGAGAAGCTTTTTAAAATATTTTTTTTTTCCTTCTTCCTTCTGCTGTTTAATTTCCTGTTCACTCAAGATGGGGATAGATTTAAGGACAGAGGTAAATAACTGACTGAATATTTGTCCACATAAGCATTACAGGCTTTTTTTCCAAAGAAATGAAAACCTTAAACGCTTTATTTCAGTCTCCACAGCCTACATATATGCCATAAATTAGATTTAGACAGAATCAGTACAATAGTTTTAGGACAGATGCTTTCCACTGTTCTGATGAGCATGTTGGTGATCTCTGTACTGAAGTATAATGGCTGATAAGAGACTTAATTCAGTTTCCTAGGCAACAATCTAATGTTGCATTAACTTTCTTCCAAGGTGTTATCCTTTTAGTGATTAAGCACAATGAATGCTCCCTGCAGCTGGGAGTTCAGATTTAAACTGCAGGTCAGTTTGAAGTAGATCTCGTAAAATTTCATGTCTGCTGTAGGAGATTTTTACTGACAGCTTCAGTTTGATGAGTAATCCAAAACCTGCAAAACTATGGTATAACAGTGTAGTAATCTTAACAGGAAGAGCTCAGGAGTGGCTGATAGTGGTAGGAAACTTTGACAACATGCTGAAATGCAACCAAAAGGCAATGGGATATTGAGCTTCCTGGCTCTGCAAAAAATAACCAGCAACTGCAAGGGGAATCAGTGTCTCCTAAATATAGTTTAATGTTTCTCTTTGTATCAGCACAGATAAATAAAAGGAAAAAGGTTGCCATATGTTGTGAGGTTTTCCAAAATCCTTTGGAAATAATTGAGGAAATTAGACAACAGAAGGAGATGGGTAAACATCTACACTATAAAACAGTGGTAAAAATCTTTTTACAATGTCTTAATGCATAAACACCCAGGAGATTCTTCCTGAGGTTCCAACAGGCTGTTCATGTTGGCTCGGCTCCAACATACCTCTCAGTTTGTACATGTGAACTAAGGACACTCAAGATGATACACACCTTCTAAATAGTCAAATATTGTTCTAGGACCTGTTCTCCAGACCCTTCTTCACCAGCTTCAGTGCCCTTCTCTGGACCTGCTCCAGGACCTCAATCATATCCTATATATATATATATATATCATGCTTTATAATGGAGTCTTACAAAACTTAAGATTCAGGGGGGAAAAAAAAAAAGTCCAATTTGCAGCCTTTTGAACCCTTGAACAGCTCCCACAGTCAGCTGTCCCAGTCAGAGCTCAGCAAGTGACAAAGGCTGATGTGTTCTGTGCCTACACGCAGAGAAATCTGCAGGCTGTGTCATGGCTTAGTTTAACTCGGTGACCTCATCTCTGAGCTGCTCCTAGGAGCTGTTCTCTGTGCTTGCCTTAGCGGTTTGAGCTGAGCCCTGGTATCTGCAGCTCCAGCAACTGGCTCGGTCTGCTAATCAGTCACAAAGGAGCCGTGTTCCTGCACAACTGGCCCTGGTTGTGCTCCCCTCCACTGGAACAGCTTCTCACTGCCTGCGTTTTGTTTTCCTTCCTGTAAAGCTGGGGGTGCCTTCAGCTGCCCAACAAATCAGCTCAGCTGAGTAGACCTCGCTAGCAACATAGGGTGTGGGTAAAAGGTGTGTTCAGAAGTGCTGAAAAGAATCACAGAAGTACTTTTGGGAAGGAAAATGTAATCAGTAATTATATGACTGATAGGAAATTTATGAGATGGGCCAACTGTGTACTTCTGAAAATCACTTCTTGAGTTCTAGATGGTTCTTTTGTGTTTACAAAATGGAAATGCCCAAGCACAACAAACTCAAACCATCTTAAGGAAACAAACACACCCTTCAAAAAACAAACAACCCACAACACCCAACCAAACCAAAACCCCAACAGCCCACACCAACAAAACAACCAAAACCCAGACCTGTCTCTTCAATCTGTAAAACTGAAGTCGCTGTGATAGTTTGTTGAGAGGAGAAAGGGAGGAGAAGACAGATGAAAAACTCTAAAACTTTGATAATGGTAGGGAAAGATGGTAGTGGAGTATTCAGATTAATTAAAAATAAATATTAAGATTAGGACAATGAGAAAGTATGCAGATACAGCAGGAGAAGAAATACAAACTTCAGCAGTGTGTGTGTCCAGTACTAATCATGGTACAGAAGTGGTTTTAATGTAGGAACAGGACTGAGGAGACCACCCAAGTTACTGGTTCTGTTCCCTTTCTTGTGCTGGCAGCTGTGTTGTTTAGTTGTTACTATAGAATTAAGTACAGATAAAATTCTTTCTGATCTCCCTTTCAAAACATGGGCTGATACAATTATTTCTGTTGTGAGTAGAAGAGGAAAATGAGTTTTATAGCAGTCAGCAGCTGAGAGAGCTCAGGCAGCAATAGAACAATACCATCAGGATATTTATCTTACTTATGAGAAGAGCTTGAGGGAGCTGGGGCTCTGCTGCTTGGAGAAGAGGAGCCTGAGGGGTGAGGTAAAGGTGAGTGCTAAGAGGATGGAGACAGTCTCTGCTTGGTGATGCCCAGTGACAGGATAAGGGCAATGGATGGAAGTTGAGGCAGAGGAAGTTCCATGGAAATAAGGAAGGATTTTTTTCCAGTGAGGGTGACAGAACACTGAAACAGGCTGCCCAGGGAGGTTGTGGAGTCTCTCTCTCTGGAGATGAATTCAAGACTTACCTGTATGCATTCCTGTGTGATCCGGTGTAGGTCATCCTGCTGTGGCAGGAGGATTGGACTGGATGATCTTTCCAGGGACCTCCAAAGGTCATCCAGTCCAACCCCCTCTGCAGTCAGCAGGAGCATCCTCAACTAGATTAGGTTGCCCAGAGCCCTGTCGAGCCTCATCTTAGATACCTTCCTAACCACCACCCTGGGCAACCTGTTCCAGTGCTCCACCACCCTCATAGTAAAGAACTTGTTCCTCACATCCAGTCTAAATCTGCTCTTCTCTAGTTTGAAGCTGTTGCCCCTCATCCTGTCACTGCAGGCCTTTGTAAACAGTTTCTCTCCATCCTTCTTGCAGGCCCCTTCCTATCAGCTACCATACAACGTTAGTTATTATTTGAGGACACTTATAACTTGTACCAGTACTTTAACTGAAGTAAAGCTGAGTTTCTAGATGATATGCTATGTGAATAAGAGGATTTAAAACTTTTTCAAGTCTTGCAATGAAGTAGTGAAATGTCATTTATTTCAAAGTAGGTGTTGTTTCTTTTTTTTTTTTCCTCCATCTCAATTCTTTCCCACTCACCAGGCCTAGCATTATTTATCAGAAGATCCAGACATTCACAAGCCACTGGCACACTTTTCAAGGATCCAACTGAAGTCACTCATGCAGTTTTTATGATGGGAAGCTTGCTTTCTTTTTAACCCGTTGGGAGATAGGATTTTCTTCCATCTCTGTCCAATGCTTTTGTTGGTAGTCTTGTAACATGCTCAGAAACACACTTGAGACGGTAAAGTGTTTTGACCAACTTAAAAGTGGCTTTTGTTTTTGAAGGAGGTGCCTTTTAAATCTGTTTCAGCAAATCTTTAAGCATTAGAAATTCTTCATTTTATGCTTAATCTTTTTTTTTTTTTTTCTTTTTCTCTCTTTCCTGCAGTTCTCCTACCTTTGATAGATCGTATGGGAGATGCCAAAGACCAGGTTCGAGAGCAAGCACAGAATCTTATAGTGAAACTGATGGACAAAGCAGCACCACCCATGGTATGATTACTTAATGTAGATTGGATGGAGGCTTCCAGTGAGCTTATGACTTATGCATGAGCTTGACTTGGAATGTATCACAATGTTATGGTGTCTGTTAATGGTGTAAATGTTGAAGATATTATTAATGGATTGATAGTGATGCATTGTTCAGCTGCAGACAACAATCTGGCACAGTGAAATGCTGCTGGTTTTGCACATCATAGCTAAATTCTGGGGAGATGTTTTCATGTTCTGTGGCAGGACTTTGTTAGTTAAAGCATGTTTGAAGCATCATCCTAGGTGTGAGTTTGCTTAATAAGATCAAATGAGTTTATTTAACTCCAGATCTATTTTACTTCAACTGCAGTGTCCTGCAGTTGAAAGAGTGCATACCAACTTAGAAAATAAAGCTTCTGGATGTGTGACAAATATGCTGTGTGAACCTTGGGCAAACTGAAATGGGGTTAGGTTGCCCTCTGACTTGTGATCTTAGGTTATAAGTTGGAGTTAAGCCAAGTGGCTTTGAAGTGCTTAACTTAGTATTTCTACTTTGTGAGAGTCTGGAAAACTGTGGGGTTGTTCAACAGGATTATATTGTTTGAGTTATGATGTTATTTGGAACTCTGGGGGCTCTGGTTGTCAGTAGCAACTTACTATTTGAGTCAGGAAGTTTTTCTTCAGAAACTCCAGAGTTTAAGTGAAGAAGTTAATAGAGGATGTCTTAGGATTTTTTTTTGTGAATTAAAATTAATTTCTTTTGCATGCTAATCATGACTTTTGTTTATTCATAGATAGAGGTTTGAATGTTTGTGTGCAGGGAATAATAATCTGCAGTGAAAAAGATACTCTCTGTTGATTTTTTTTTTTTTTTTTTTGCTGATAGGAAACCCAAGTAACATGTTAGGCAGCTACAGAAATGTATTTATCTCCCTTCCAACATGTGGCCTTTACTCACATGATTTGATCACAGATCTGACAAGGGCTTAGGCATCAAAGTCCATTAGTGTTATGCACAAAGACATGCCTTTACCTTTTTTAATATCTGGTTTTGATTGTATCCATTGGACAAGAGAAATTGCAGCACTTTTGCATGCCCAAGTGCAAATAGTTCCTGAGTGATATATTCCTGGTCCCAGGATGCTCCCAAGTACCTGTCATGCAGACTCAAATGCACACCTACCTCTAGCATTTGGATAAGTGCACAGCAGAGCATCTTGGTGACACCACCTTCATGTGAACAATTGCCAATAAAGAATGTGGGGATTCTTGCTGGGCCCTCATCATGAAAGAGTTGTAGGTTACTAGTCCACCCTCCAGTTTCCGAGGAGTTGGTAGGCTGTACACTGAGGTGATTGAGAGCTTCCATCCCCTTTGAAGATTACTTGCAAAGTCAGAGAGAATGAAAGATTCACAAGGTCAAAGGAACAGTGTAACACAAGGCATGGCTCTTTGGCAATTCCTCTAGGGCTGACTTCACTTGGTTGCTCTGGGGCAGCTTGTGTGTCATTATAAGCTAGGATAAAAAGTGTCAGTCATCCTCCCAGCAAGGACCGAAACCAGGGAAGTGTTCCCTGTGCCTTCAGCACTAAAATACAGATTTTTGCACTGCTTTGGCTGCAGAGAAACATCCCTTTGGAAGCACTGGGTAGATGTAGTTTTTTAGAGATAGTTCCTGTAAGTTTCTTTCCAGTCAACTCGTCTTGCCTCTTGTAGCATTTTGTTGGCTATTACTTAATTTGTTTTGTGGGATTTCTTTTTTTAATGAGCAAGAATGAGATGTTGATGGTGGTGGACAGGAAAATATAAAAATTAGAGCATAGGTGGTATAAATGCTTGAGTGGGACAAAGGCAGGTAGACACCAACTGTTGCTAGCAAGTCTTGAGAGCTGAACTGTCTAAGCAGACATTTGAATTTCTCTTTTTCGAGGAATTGAGTTCTTAAAGTGAGGCTGATTTAGTGAAAGAGTAAATTTTCTGTTAAGTCTGCTTTGCTTGTTTCAGTGGTCTACAGTTCCCTCTTTAGCTGTTTGGTTTCCTTGTTTGCTTGGTTTGTTGTCTGTTTGGGGCTTTTTGTTCTATTTTGTTTTGCTTTTACACCTAACAAGGAGATTGTCTATTTTTTTTTCCCCCATGTCTGCCCAAGGCAGTGGGTTCACTGGAACAATGTTTTCTTCCATAAAATCCTCTTTTTTGTTGTTAAGCTATGCAGATTTGGCAAGACATCTTCTGCTTGTTTTCTCTAAATGTAATGAAGTATAAAACAAATAAACAAGAAACCCCAGATGGGACGAAACAGTCAAGCAAGGCTCTTAATTGGAAGATGTGAGGTCTGCTCTGAAGCCTGCTGCATCATTAATGAAGGGGGTGCAGCATTTCCTCTTCTTACGCTGCCTGATGCACAACTGTCGCTGCAGGTTTTATTTGGGAAGGTGGTCATGGCTGTGATAATTTGTATCTGATGCACGTGAGCGGTTTGGTAGGGCATCCTAGTACATTGCAGCTGCAGCACTTTGGGGGGGTGGTGCCCGGGCTGCAAAATGTGCTATTGCCTGTGTGCAGCCATCGCTAGGCAACGCTCCCCGCGGATGCTGGCGAGGCTGTAATGGCAGCGCTGCAGCTGGGGGACTTCCAGTTGGAGCCTGTGCATCTGCTCCGCAACACCCCAGAGAATCCCTGCACTCCCTAAGCTTGTGGTGTACGCTTCCTACGCCCCTAATGTTCAGCTAGAGGACGACGAGGAGATGGAAAGGTAAAAAAAAAAAAAGAGCTGAGGAGGGGAAGACTAAAGGCGGGCAGTGAAAGCTTGAGTGCGCAGGATGAGGGTTTAGTGAGGCAGGGAATTGTACCATGGCAAGCAACACCAGCACAAAAGGAGAGCAGAACAGAAATGGAAGCAAAGGAATTAGAATGAATGAATGGGGGGGGAAGGAAATAGGTGAATAATTACTAAAAAATATTAAAAGTAGGGGAGAAGCGGGCAGGAGGAGTATGGATAAGGAGGAGTGGAAATTTTGATGGGGGAGCAACATGAAGCAAAAAAAACCCCCAAAACCAGCAAGTTCTGTTTGAGTCAGTAGTTTGTCAGCGTTAATGTTGATTCCATGTGTGTTAGCTGTATGTGTTTAAGAGCTGCTTCTCAAATAATCAAAACGCTCTTCAGACAATCTGAGTGTTTTTGAGGAATTGATTTTTGGCACAGGAATAAGCTGTGGTCCATTCCGTGCATTTTATGACTTAATTTTGTCTGAGAAGTGCCTTTACTTTTCCAGTGGACTGGTCTTCTGGGGGATTTTTTGCGACTGTTTTGAATGTAATTATAAAATATGGATAGAATTACCTTGTACTGTGCTCCTGGTAATCAAAGGCAATTATTTCTGTTTTTATAGTACATTTGGGAACGCCTTGCTGTTGGTTTTAAACACAAGAATTACCGGTCCCGAGAAGGAGTGTGTTTGTGTCTCATTGCTACCTTAAACATGTAAGCTTTTGGTTTCTATGGAGACCTAATGGTTCTATCCTTCTTTTCAATGCCTTTTTTCTCTGACACTAATCATTTAGGAAGTCTGATTCAGTTAAACTAATAAATAGGAGCAGTCAACTTGTGAGCTTTCTGAAAGGATTTTCCTTTCTTACTGAAGCATAGAGGAAAGACTGATAAGAGAGAGAGAGAGCTTGGCTGATGTATATTCGTATTTTATCAATACTAAGCTAAAAGTTGACTTCTGCATTAAGTATTTCCTGATATTCTGTTTAAAAAAAAAACTCCAGACCAACATGTTAAATTTCTTTTTTAGCTACGGTTCGCAACCGTTAGTCCTCAGCAAGTTGGTGCCACATCTCTGCACAGCGTTTGGTGACTCAAATAGTCAGGTAAGGGTTTTATTGGTTACTGGTGTTCCAACAGCTGTGAAAGCAGAATAAATGTAGGCATTTAAGGAAAGCCAATAGGCTGGCTTGTATACAACAGAGCAGTTTTTTCTACCATGAGAAACAATAAACCCATTTTCTTCTGAGTCAGTCCATCCATTGGAAGATGAAGGCAGCAGTATTGTGATATGCCAGCTCCTTCAGATTTGTCTTCAGGGCTTCTGACTAGTCAGCACTGAAAATAGTTTGTTTCTCATAGGGCATGTTGGGAAAAAAAGAGAAGGGGGAAAATAAAAGGAGTAATTTCCTCCAGGAACCCCTACATGAAACCTGGAATAGTCTGCCAAATTTGTTAAAGAGATCATTATCAGGTGTAATAGTTTCCTAAATGGAATCCCGATGATATTTGAGTACATGTAAGGACTGTAGTTAAAATTGGTTAATTAAACAAAAATACTTGCAGGTAAAATCAAGATTTAGTTCGTAATGGTAACCTGTGAAGTTCAGAAAAGCTTCAGGTGGAAATAGACAATATCTCTCTTGATTTACCTGACGTTCTGTCCGAGAGGAAAGACTAAGAACACAGAAAGGATGAAGATAGCATTGGTAGGAGATGAGAAAATAAACTGTACAGTTTCTGTATTGATTTTTCTGGGTCCTGTAAAGTTGTCCCCTCTATATAGGGTAGCATTGCTCAAGTCTAGAGAAAATCTGTTAAGAATTTGTCTTTTTTTGATCACCAGTAAAGATGTAGTTCATGTTTTGATAGAGCAATTGTAGGCTTAGTTTGAACTCCTAGAAAGAACAATACTGAAGTTATTCCAGTAATTCTCTCTAGAGAAGAACAGCATTTATTAACATGCATTTGGGGCAGTTTTTATTGCAATGACTATGGCTTAAAATTTTTTTAAGAGACACTTCTGCTTGCTCTGAATGTTCTTTCCCCTTCCCCTATTTTGTTTGTGCTCTTTCTTGTGTTTGTGATGCCACCTAATTCCTGCTGAAGGAAGTGAGTTAAAACACTGATCACTTTGGCCTGCTGCTGTGAGCAGTCACGTCCTCAGTTTTCCAGAGGGTTAAGAAACAGATGAGAGCAAGATGAAATGCCAAGACTGGGTGCATGGAGTAACTTTTAGGAAGTGTTGCATGCTGTGGCAGAGTCCTAAGTAAAGCACTTTTTTTTTTTTTCCTCCACAAATACTATGTCAGCCCCAGAAATTCTGTCTAGAGCTGTTATTTCTAAGCTGTTTCTCTCACCATCTGGAGATGCTCTAACTTGGAACAAATACTGTCTTCAAATAACAGTTGTGTTTCCTTTCCCTTCCAACCTCTCTGTTTCAGCTGTTTTGTGGAATGAGTTGGCATACAGGTCGATAGAAACTGGATGATTAGTGGGCTGTCAGCAAATGTTGTTTTGGTTTCTGTAACCCTGAAATGAACAACTGAAACTGTGTTTGCAGGTGAGGGATGCTGCCATACTGGCCATTGTAGAGATTTATAGACATGTGGGAGAGAAAGTACGAATAGACCTTACAAAGAGAGGAATTCCCCCTGGAAGGTGAGTCAACTCTTTTGGTTTTGTAACTCCGAGCCATTCTATGTCAGTGTTTGGTTTTTTTTCAAGTTACTGCAATTTGTATTTGCTTTTCCAGGTAGCTTTGCTTCCATTGTGATGTTACCAGAATTTTTCTGTAGTTACCTTTTCTTTCTGGGAGAGGCATTCAAGTGTACAACAAAAAGCAGCCTTATGTTCCCCAGTTAAAATTCCCTGACTTTGAGAAGTTGAGAGTTGGACAGTAGTAGAAAAACATTTCAAACTTAAGCAAATACATATTGAGTGCAGTGAGGAAATAAGTGGATAATACTTGAATGTATACATCTGGAGTACTGTGTGCAGTTTTGGAGCCCCCAACACATGGACCTGGAACTGTTGGAGCCAGTCCAGAGGAGGCCATGAAGATGCTCAGAGGACTGCAGCAGCTTTGCTATGAGGACAGGCTACAAGAATTGGGGCTCTGCAGCCTGGAGAAGGGAAGGCTTCCAGGAGACCTTAGAGTAGCCTTCCAATATCTGAAGAGGGCCTACAGGAAGGCTGGGGAGGGACTGTTCACAAGGTCTTGTTATGACAGGATGAGGGGGAATGGGTTTAAAGTGGCAGAGGAGAGATTGAAACTGGATGTTAGGAGAAAGTTTTTTGCAGTGAGGATGGTGAGACACTGTCACAGGTTGCCCAGGGAGGTTGTGGCTGCTTCCTCCCTGGAAGTGTTTGAGGCCAGGTTAGATGAGGCCTTAAGCGATCTGTTCTAGTGGGAGGTGTCCCTGCCTGTGGCAGGGCGTTGGAACTGGATGAGCTTTGAGGTTTCTTCCAACTTAAACCATTCTATGATTTGGTGATCTTGTTCCTTTTTCTAGAGCTGCTGTTTAGCCTCAGTGTAGAAGAGTCTCAACCGAAGCACTTAAATCAATACCTTTCATGTATCGTGCATGTGTGAGAAAATGTTTGTGTGTGTACGTGTGTGAGTATGCTTGTTGGTTTTCCATGCTTTCACTGCTAATACTTTCTTGAAGGTAGTTACTCTGGAAAACTTGTCCTTCCTTGTTTCTTGATGATTACATTGGACCAGTCCTTTCCAATTCCGGGGTTCAGGGAGAAGGAAGGTAGTATTCAGAAAGCATCTTCACTGCTCTGTTAGACATGTCATCACAGGGCACTGGATGTTTCTTGCAGAAGGTGCAAGGAAGTTTTGAAAATCCATACTTGATTGCTCCTTTTTCTTCCTGAAACACAATTCTGATGTTTAAAGCCTGGTCTGTGTTGTGTGCAGTGCAGTTTATGTGAAATGAGTCACTGTTTTGTTGCTACCTGGGTAAGTATTGGCTTAATTAAGAAAGCTAGACCAAATCTGAAATGGTGCTTAGTGGGGAAGACTGTTCATACAATAAAATCTTTTGAAGTTCTTATTAAAACAAATTAAATGTAAAAAAAAAGAAAAAAAAAAAGAAAAAGTGTTAATACTTATCAGTGTAGTCTGAGTCTCCTTGATTGCTCTGAGAGAGAATGTCAGGATATTTTTTGTGCCACATCAGACCCTCCTCAGACATTCTTAACCCAAGTTTTTAATGATGATTTGTAGAGTATCAAAATCTCACAGGAGAATGGTGTTGAATTAATTGTTTCACATTCCAGGCAGAGTTCAGTATGTTTGGACAAAAGCTTACTCTGTCTATGGGAATGGGAAGTTGTAATCATTCTCTTCCATTTAATGGCTGTCACAATTTCAGGCTATTAAGGGATCATACAGTTACCACAGAAGTTCAAGCCATATTATTCCTACAGTTCTGGAAACTTGAGTTTCATAGAATTAATTGGAGCATGCCAGAGAAGATCCTCCTGGCATTAAGACAGGATCTTGGACATCTTTTGGAATGGAAAATAAGAGGGAAAGAATGCAGATAGCAACAGCCTTTGTTTTTCCTATGAATACGGGGTCCAACTGTAATTTGGGTTCAGTGTTCAGCCTGTTCACATCTCTCTGTGATACAAACAGTAAATCTTGGGATCCAAACAGAATTAAACACCATAGGAGCTTTGCATCCCTGGGGCAATCAACAGCTTCTGATTTAGCTGCAGTAGGTGCCAAATGGCTATTTCTACTGTCTGAGTCAGCTGAATGCAAAATTCCCCCCGATCTGACAGCGAGCAGAGTTGTACCACTTCTATTGATATGAAGAAGCAAGGCTCTGCTTCCCGCATGTTAAGCAGATTGTTGCCACCGAATCAGACCAGTTGTGCACCTGGCAGTCAAAGCTAGTGTGAAATAATACATGAGTCTCAGTGCTGTGTCCTCTGCAGTAGTTTCCAGGTTGGGATGAAGGGGGGAGTGATGATTTACTTGAGTGGAACACGAGGCTGCGAGTCTCTGCTCCATCCGTTGCAGACAGAAAGCAGAGTTCCTGCAGCCTTTTTGTACTCCTTCATTCACCTAACAAGGCAGTTGACAAAGCTCAGGAAAGACAGATTAGCTCTGTGGTAGCTCAGGCTTCGGAGGCAGACCTAATTAAAGATGCATCTTCAGTGCTTGTCAGAAGTTTTCCCTTTGCTTAGACGCAGTAAAATTTTCACGTGGTTATGCAGGAGCTGTGATCTGTGGAAGAAGCCCTTTGACGTGGAGTATCATCCTGTCATTGTTTGAGGGGGAATCTGTATTCATATCTGTGTGTCTGGGTAGGTTTTAAGTATTATGGCTAATCTGTAGTTCAGACACGGCTGCTTTCAGTCGTGGAGTTCAGCCTTAAAAGAACTGCACTGCAGCTCCTCCGCTGTGTGACAGTGCATTGGAAATGGTGTGTAAACATAAATACGAGCAGAAACCCCTTTCACTGCAGTATTCGCTGCACATGTGATTTAATAGAATGTAGGCTGGGTTAGTTCACCTAAGAAACTGCACATTGGAGAGCTTTCTGTTGCTGCTTGACTGTGCTCTGCCCTGGAGCGCTCAAAGTCAGCTCGCGGCTGCTGAAGGGAAGGCAGGAAAGTTAATCAAGCATTGTTTTGAGAAATTGTTCTACTTCCTTAAATACACAAACAGTACATACATCTTGGGTCTATGTAAAGCCAAACGTAGTTAGCAATTTAATAGGAGTAGGCTTTAAAGGTCTTGTAATCTGCACCTGGTGGGTTTAAATCTGTGGGAAGTAGTGGGTCCTCTAGAGAAGGTTATTGGGAATCCAGGTAGTCAAGAAAAGATGGGATCTTACTTTTGTAGTTCAACTCAGCTTGCTACTACTGCATTTTTCTTTAGCACACTTTTATTCTTTACAGAGATCAATTTCTAATTCAGTTTCTATTTAAAAAAAAAACAACTTAGCAATTTCCTCTTTCTATTTTTTAGTGTACAAACCTCAAATTAATATTTCTTTTTTTTTCCCTAAAGCACATTCTTTTTTTTTTGAAAGAATGGGTATCAAGTCAAAGAATGGGTATCAAGTCAGTGGTTGGAAATTTGGATGTTGTTTTCCCCTTCGTTCAAGTTGCTGCCAAAGGGCTTTGATCTTGGGTATTGGGCATGTAAATATTAGTACTGAAAGTGGATGTTATGTTTCTTCTTCTGTGAGCTGAGAAGTGTGAACAGATTTTACTCCCTTCGAGCCAAAGTGAGCTTGTTACGGTATGGAAATCTGTGTGGCTGATCTCCCCTGAGTGGAAATAGTCTACATGGCTCTGGATAGCAGTTGCTCAGCCTTTTAAAGTTTTAAAACATCTTTCAAGAACTCTTCTGACAACTTATCCCAGTGTTACTTGAGAAACATCAATCTGTAAAATCAGTTGTTTGTTTAGCTCTCATGTCCAGCTTCGTATCCAGAGCTGTTAGAGCATGTTGCAGTATGCAGTTCTGTATACTGCATTTAATGCAGTATCCATGCTCTACTTATCTGTCTAGTTCATGCTGCAGATGAGGCCCATCTGCTGCATGTCCAGATGTGGACATGGTTGGTGTCTGTGCAAGTTCCTTCTTTTTTGTTTTTGGAAGGGAGAAGTAAGAGGAAAGAAAGTGCAAGGCTTCATATGGTCTATTTCCTGCTTTAGAAAAACAGAGTAGTCCCCAGCCTTTCTTCTTCTTCAGCCTTCTGCTGTTGACAGGGGAATGATGCTTTTTTTCCTTCTCCATCACCAGATCCAAATTTTAGGTATCCCCGACTGTCATGCAAACAGTTGAACTCCATCAAGCACGATCACAAATAGCAACTTTTCAGTCTGGAAGTGTAGTGCATGTTCTTTGCTAGCATTGGCGTTTCCACGTGCATGCACGTCAGCTCAAGCTGTGTCTTAGGGTGCACGTTGCTCTTGTTGCATGTAATCACCATAATGTGCTAATCTTTTGATAGAGACCTGTCACCTGCCACAGGAGATTTTAGCAGATTGCCAGGAGCACCATTTGAAGTGCTGCAGCCTCACACATTTATTCATTCATTCGCAGCTGTCATCCAGCTCACACAGAAGTGGCCTGAACATGTGGGTTTTGTTAATGTTTGGGTTTTTTCCCCTCCCTATGTGAAGTTGCAGAAGACATGTCTGCACCTTTTCGGAGAAAGAAGATAATATTTCTATTCACTGGTGACATAGAACTTCTACTTACTGATGACTTCACTGTCATATCCAGACATATGAGATCAAGGAGTAATAATGCTGTCTCCTTAAAGAATGTTCCTTGCTGCTGATGACAGTGCAACTGGTTGTCACCCAGCCCTGTAAACTTCCTCGGATTCCTTGGCCTGCCTATCTTTTGCCAGGAGCTGACCTCTTGTAAACATTCTTAAACTGACTGTGGTTGCAATAATTTTAGAGACCTTAGCCTACGCTGCCTCGCTGCCCGTGGCTGTGTGAAAATTACATCAAACAAGTAGCATGGAGAGCTGAGAGGGAGGAGAGAGAGAAAGAAACTTTGTGGGAGAGCCTTTGCAAAGTAGTAGTTAGATTTCCTGTAAGCTGTACTAAAGAGAGGGTTGGATCTACAGTAGTGCTTGGCTGTTTTGTCAGCTATGTTTTACTGGATTGTTTGGAGGGTTAAAATTGTGTTAAAATACTTTAGAGTGTACTTCTGGTCACAAAGACATGCTTGGAAAGCTTTGGCAGTTACAGTACTGTGGTGTTCTCCAGCCTGTACCACTGACTGCACAGCATCCAGTGCTGACAAACACACTAACACTCACAACTAGTACTTTACTAAATATTTTGCCCAGAAAGGCAATGTGTGTATTATTGCATTTATAAGGAAGCATTTTATTTTTTTCTCTTATTTTTAAAATTCTGGGGAAACTAAGATGAAAACTAAGATGAAAAGAGCAGGATTATTCATGAATTTATTTTTAAATTATTTTTTAATTTCTAAAGTAGGTGTGCCAAATGCACAACCATCAGCCTAAAAGAATGTTTTTAAAAAGTGAAATTTTAGAGGAAGTCTGCTGATGTTTAGTTTTCATGTTCAGTATCTCTCAGGATGACAGTTTCAGCCTTTCAGATGTAGTGATCACAGGATGCCAAGGGTTGGAAGGGACCCAAAAAGATCATTGAGTCCAACCCCCCTGCCAGAGCAGGACCACACAGTCTAGCTCAGGTCATACATCCAGACAAGCTTTGAAAGGCTCCAGAGAAGGAGACTCCACAACCTTTCTGGGGAGCCTCTTCCAGTGCTCTGGGACCTTTACAGTCAAGAAGTTCCTCCTTGTGTTGGGGTAGAACCTCTTGTGCTGTAACTTACACCCATTGCTCCTTGTCCTATCACAGGGAGCAAGTGAGAAGAGTCTGTCCCCCGCTCCTGGCCCCCAGCCCTCAGATATTTATAAACATTTATTAAATCCTCTCTCAGTCTTGTCTTCTCCAGACTAAGCAGCCCCAGGTCCCTCAGCCTCTCTTGATCAGGCAGTGCTCCAGTCCCCTCATCATCCTTGTAGCCCTCTGCTGGACCCTCTCCAGCAGATCCCTGTCCCTGTTAAACTGGGGAGCCCAAAACTGAATGCAGGATTCAAGATGGGGTCTCACCAGGACAGAGTGTAGGGAGAGGAGAACCTCCCTTAATAGGTTAATAAGAACTCTTCTTAATACACCCATTGGCCTTCTTGGCCACGAGGGCACATTGCTGTCCCATGGTTAAGTTGTTATCCACCAGGACTCCCAGGTTCCTCTTCACAGGGCTGCTCTCCAGCAGATCACCTCCCATCCTGTGCTAAGCCCTGCTTTAGGAAGTAAGTGAACTGTTAATGCAGTGTTCAGTATGGACTCCAGCAATGTGGAGGGGAACTCACAACCATTGTTAAGCAGTGAAAATGCTTTCTACGGTACTCCTGAAGCAAATGCATCGATTTCCTGTTAATGAAAGCAAGATGGCCTAAAGCATGGCTGTGTTTATTGATTGTTGTGTGAACTTTCCACTGTGTACATTTGGAAGCAGATAGCATGTTAATGGGATTCCATGTGTCATTAGCAAACAGCACTACCAGAAAAGCAGAACAGGTAATTGTAGCTTTTCTTTTTCATGTTTCACTGAAAAAAACCCCACAAAACATTTCAGTATAAATGGCCTTTGGTTTACAAGTTGACCTTTTTATTGAAATATCAGGCTTTACTATTAAAGCAGTGTAGTCTGACATGAGTAAATTGCTGCATCTCAGACATTTTGGTGTGGTTGTAAAAGCGATGGTGGTGCAGAACGGGGAGGAAAATGTGTTCCAGGAAGCTGGTACCTAACTGTGTTAGGGGAAGCTTAGGCAAACTACTACTGAGCTGCATCTAGTTTTGAGATGACTTGAGATGGTAGAGTAACTGCTGGATTGTGTTAGGCATTACTGACTTAACCCATTAAAGCTTTGGGGTTTGTTTGTTCTGCTTTCTTCAATGCTTGCGATACGGTAAACCTTTTTGTGGCTGTTTCATGATTTTATCACTTCATAATGAGATAAAGGAGGGAGCAGTGAATGAAAGGGGTGTTCAGTCTGTCAGAGAAGGGGGAGTGTGCATAGGCTTTCTGCATGGATCACTGAGTAGAAGTGGTGTGTGCTTAAGGAAATGTTGAAGTGAAATCTTTGTGTCCTTGACTTTGCTCCTTTATGTATCGTGAGAATTGACATACCCAAGCACCGTTCTCAGCCATTTTTCTTGGTTTGTCTTTAATTTGGGTTGTGAGTTGAAAACGGAGCCTTTCAGTATTTGCTCCTTTAGGAAATTTTGGATTGGGTAAGATAGTCTCTAGTACTGCAAATGCAGCTGGGCTGTCTCTCTCAGGGGAGTTTCAGGCTGCCACGTGATATGTAGTTCACAATTCTGTGCATTTGAGGTCAGGATTCAGTCCTGCTAGTCTTGTAGCTAAAAATTCACGAGCGTGTTAGAAATTACCTTAACCTGAGTAGTCTAAAATGCAGAAAAGACTGGAGAAATGTAAGAAAATGTTCTCAATTGTTTGCAGGTGAAGAGTGTATTACTATGGCAGTACAAACCTAAGGCTAATACATGGGTCCCTTTTTTCTGTGAGGTACTTTCATTGCTTCTACTTAGCTTTCTGCAAGAAGTGATGACAAGTGGCTGTTGCAGTGTTTTGCCAGCTTTTTTACTTCAATAATATTTTCTGCCTTATGGGAGAGAGTTTTTTTGAGGGTTGGGGGTTTTTTTGGCTATTTGCATATAGCTAAGCACTTGCAGACTGGTTTCTGTTGTGAGAGTTTACATCAGCAGTGTGTGTGTTGAATGTGACTAAAAGGCTTAATGTACCTTAGTACTTTAGTGTAACTTGTGAGAAGGAATTTCCTTTTTTTTTGTGCTGTGGGAAGTAGCAACTACTATGAAAGCATTTTCATAACAAAACTGAGGAAATTTTGGGGAACAAAAATGTTGAGAAAAATTAGCAATTCTCTCAGAATAAATGAAATCCTTCCTCTCTAAACATCCCATAGGTCAAATTATTGCCTTTTAGTGTCATGTGTAAGTAGAGTGCTGTCCTGGTCATCTGAACTCAATATATGCTACTACATGAAATGTAGAATTTTGTTTTCTTGTAATCTTGCTATTAATTATCCTCAGTTTTGTTCTTGATAGAGTTGAATTAGTCTGTGCATTTGTGTGAAGATGCTCAACTAAAGAGGAGTCCTTTGATAATCCCTTGTGTATTCTGTATTACTCTTTTATGTGTGATGATGAACTGATTTCCGTTTTGAACAGTAAACTGGGAGACTTCGAAGATGTAAAAATATCTTCTTGTTGTTGTTTACAGGTTGCAAACAATCTTTGCCAAATTTGATGAAGTAAGAAACTCTGGAAATATGATTTTAAGTAGCGTCGGTGGTGAGTATGAAAGATGCTACATTTGTATTCAGCATTTATATTCAGCTTTAGATGAATACAAGATACTTGTCTAAGTGCTAGCATTAGCAATGTGAGATGGATGACTAGAAATAGAGGCAAACAGAAAATGAGACAGTGAAATGCACTGTGTTAGTGAAGGTATTTGCTGGACTGCAGTCAGAATACAGTTGGAAAAGGTGTTGAAACTGCATGGAAACGAGCAGTGAATCTGTAACAAGTGATGTGTTCAGCAGAGGATACAGGAATACTGCAAAGTGTTCAGGCATGGGAAAAAAAGATCAGATGAAGCTTTATCCTATTTTACTATTTGTTTCTAAAGCAAAATGTTTGTTTACTGATGGATGTGTTTGATATCTTGACAGCTGAAGTGATGAATCACGTTAGTAATATGTGGAGTTGTAAATTATAGAAGAAGGTGACTGCAGCATTTATAGATGCTTAAATGTTGAAGTTAAGATTGTCTCTGCTGTGTTTGAATTTTTTTTTTTGTTTATTTCATGAAAAGAACCTGTTATGCAGAGAATCCCTGTTACTGCATCCTTCACATTGTATTTCATAGTATGAAAGTGCAAAGTTGGAGTTAATGTGTACATTGTAGAAGGGTTTTGCACATTTAATACTGCTGCATAAGTTTGAGAGGTTCAAAGATACATTTTTTTCTGCTGATAGTTCTTAGGAGAATGGAGAAAGTTACAAAGAGTATAAAGGCACTGAAATTAAATAAGTTTGAAAACATAAATACAACATTGCCAGGCAATAGGTTGTCTGAGCTTTTTGTCTCTGTTTTAGGAGAGTTGATGAAATTTATTTTGCTTTAAGCCATGTTAATCTGATCTCTAACATGTGGCTAATAGTTGATCTACAGCAGTGCTAAACCATTTGCTTGTAGGTGACAGTTTCTGTGCAAAAATTCCTCCAATTCTGTCTTGGTTCCACAGAGACAAAATTCCTGGTCTCAGTATTTTTCCTGGAACTTAGTTTATCTCTTGCATCCATCTAGGCAAATATTTTGGCGTTGCTGAAAAGATATTCGTCCATTGTTAGTGCTTTATCTTGGCTTTGTCCTTCATTATTCTCTGAAGGACAATGTATATTTGCTTCTTGCTTGTGCATATTGAAAGTTACAGTTGAATTCCGTTAGCCTTGTTACCAACTTCTCTGTCAGGAGCTCTATCAAACATCTCTGGATAAAAGCCAAATTTTCATGTCTAAATACATCTGTTACAGTGTTGAGAATTTTTGGGAAGGTAGCAGGGAATAGAGTTGTGTCTCCAAAGAAGGGAGGGGGAAGAAAAACCTCTCCAACAGGCTTTAATGTAATTAGACTGGCACAGTTCAGCAGTGGACCTTTTTACCAACAAAAGGAAGGGCTTTTTGCCAGACTGAGTTACTTTCCCAAATAAATTAACTGTACTGATGAGGGCTCTCTTCAGTGTGTGATGGATAGGGAAGGGCTTGCCAGTGCAACTGTGGAGGATGTCAGTTTCTTCACTGACCTTAGTGGCCTTGCTGTAGCAGTAAATCTTTGTTAGTTTGACCTAGTTTCTAAGGACCAGAGATGTGACTTCAGTATTATTTGGTAAGAGAATCCTATATCACTTGTTAATTCTCTTTACCCAGTATGTATCTTAGGAGCTAAGAAAAAAAAAAGAACATAATAAACCCCTCAAAACTGACAGCTTTAAACAACCTGAATACAAGAAGGTTTTCTGTAGGGCTTTGATAATTAAAGCATATTTCTATTTTTTAAGAACACTTGTACTAACATGTTTAAATGTGTGACAGGTTTTTAAAACATGTGAGGGGACAAAAAGATACCTGCGGCCCCATGCACACAGATTTACTGTCTTGGTATCCCTGTGGCTGTGTTGGAGTGGACAATCCACTTAGTCCTGTGTTAGCATTGTCCTGTATTGAAAGTGTAGAGAGGAGGAGGGTGATGGAGACTGACAGATCCTCTTGGAGAGGAAGAGGAGGTGAAAAGCATATTGAAGCAAGCACAGGTGGAATAATTGGGGCAGGTTGTAGCAAGGAGTGTCAAAAGCTGAGGGATGAGAGGGCACCATGTCTAACAAGGGGGCTGGACAAGAGTCTTAGTGCTTTTGTCTGACCAGAGTGACTTGAAAGGCTCAGTCATGTGGCTAACTTGCCTCTCCAGCTGACCTTGGATTTCTTTTTTGTTTGTTTTTATTTTTCTTAAATTATTTTCTCTCCTTCCCCCATCTTTCCTTGCCCTCAGATGTGGATAGTAAAAACAGACGTTAATTTCTTTCAGTGTAGATGGTGTGAAGGAATTAGCTGCTATGAAAACCTTGGGGTTTGTTTGCATTCATAGGGATGTTGCACATGAAGACAATCATATCAGGATGTTCGCTTCTTCAGCGATATCTTGCATGTGCTGCAAGTTCTGTCCTTCCACTCTGCCAGAAATACATGCATGCCTGCAAACTGGAGAAGGCTCTTTAAAGCACCTCCCTATTTCTCAGCAAATGAATGTTCATTTCTATGGAAACCAAACCATCAGCCAATCTCAAAGCCGCAGAAGCAGTCGTTTCTGCTGCCCGAGGTTTGTAAAATACTGTTTTCTCTAAGAGAATTTAAGCAGACTGCTGCATCAGGTAGTAGTGTACCTTTTGAGACAGGAAATGGAAAGCAGGGGAAATAATGATACTGAGCTCCCTGCTTCGTTCAGCAGGCAGAGTGATGTGTGCCGAATATAAATGGTACATTCAGTTTTCCCGGAGCGTCGGCTTTACAAACATAAAATGTGACAGGCGAGGGATCAGTGCTGCCAGCATTACGCTGGTCAGGGAGCTGCGGCATGGATGCTAAAGATGCGGTCGAGGTACAGGTCTGAAAACCAAGGCAAACAAAAATCCGCAGCGCCAAGAGCGTACCTGCTTTCCCACGTTACTCTCTTGTTTTTTTTATTTCCCTTCGCTGTTTTCTTTTTGGAAATGCAGTTACTATGGAGACAGTGACGACACAGTCTGACAGAGCTCACCAGTGTGGCTGGCAGGCTGTGAATGTGTAGCGTTTGGGAAATAAGGCAACTGGTGGTAGCTGCCATGGCTGTTTCGTAGGGTTTTCGGCTTCTCTTTGGCTTGCTCAATGCACACGGCCAGAACATAGGCACACTGGTGGAGCCTGATGGGTCAGTTGAAGCCCTTGTGAAGGGCTACAGCAGTCTGATGCTTCCCGGTTTCTAAGGAACTTGGACCAGTTTTGGAGTTACTACTGCAGGGAACTGTGTCTTGGCTTCTGGAGATGTGTGTGCAGCCTCTTGTGTTTCTGTCCGCGTTCTAAACTTTTCCCTAGGTGAGACCGAGTAAACTGGAGCTTCTTGTGTTTTTAGAATCGTTTCATTGGATCGCACTCTTTCTGCTTTGCAGATGTCACTTCAAACACCGATTTGGGAATAAAATGCAGACACACACACGTTCAGGGTTTGGGTTAGGTTTTTCATGATAGTTTTCATACCCCTGCAAAGCAGTCTCCAGCATCTGCTGCCTTCGCAACATGCTTTAAGGACCTGTTCCTCTGAAAAGTTGTTTAGGGGGTTTTGAGCGCCGTTCTTCAAGGAGCTATCTCCTGCTGCCTGCGGCTTGCTTGCAGTACGGGAATCGATTTGCTTCTTTGACTTATGTGAGAGGCCTGCCCTTACAAAGGCCGCAGGGCAGAAGGGGCTGAGGCCCTGCCCTCGCTGCCCGCGGGGATAACCGCACCTTGGGGTGAGGCTTCCCCTCGGGGGCGGTGCGGGCGGGCCTGCGCCTCCCGTGCCGGATCCCGCGGGCCACATGACCGCGGCGGCGGGGGCGGAGCGCAGTAAAAGTCCCCGGTGGGACGGGGCCGGGCCAGGCGCGAGGGAGGCGGGCGGGCGCGGCGGCGGTTCCCGCGCGAGGCGGGACTGCTATTTTGAAGCGAGGCGGCGGTGGCTGCGGCAGGCAGCCGGCACCCGCCGCGCCTGCCCTCCCGCGGCACCGGCGCGGCATGATGGCTGTGGGGGACGGTGAGTGCTCGCCTCGGGGCGCCGGGGCTGCTGAGGGTGCGGGTGAGGTCGCTCGTAGCCCGGCGGAGGAGCGGGGCTGCCCGGGGAGCGGTGCGATATCGCCGGCGAGGCGCACAGGTCGGTCAGGGCGCTGGGTGGCCGGAGGGGCCCGCTGGGCTCGGGCCATGCCCTCCAGTGAGGGGTAAGGCGGGCTGCCGCGCTCCGCTCCGCATCTTCTGCGTCCCAGAGCAAGGTTTGACTGTATTAGGCGCGGTAAGTCTTGTGTGTGGCAGGTTGACATCTTCTGATGCCGTGAGCTGCCGTCGCTCAGGGCGGTATGTGCCGCTGGAGAGTACCTGGGACATCGAGGGCAGCAGCTCCAGGCCTTTTGACCGTGCGGGGCTTTCTGGGATGCTCTCTGATCTTCATTATTCACCGCGCTGGTAGTTTCCACTCCGCATTTTTATGCAGGCGTTTTGTTTACTCCTTCCGTCTCAGTGTCGCTTTTCTTAAAACGAGAGGTTGGATTTGCGCTACTGCTGCGTAAACAGTTAATCTGCGCCGTTTCGTGAGGAAGCGCAGAGTAATTCAGCGTAGCCTTTAAAGAAGCACCTTGCTTCTGGGGCTGGGGACACACAATTTAATAAAGACATGGGATGCTGCTAGGTTTCCTTCACAGCGCAACGTATTGTTATACAAACCAATGGAAAGTAGGTCAGTAAAGCAATACAGGCTGTATTGCTGTGTTTTGGTTAAAAACTGGACATATGTTGTGTCTTTATCACGTCTCATGGTTTTGCGTGACAGCCAAGTTCTTTGAGCTTAATACCCCGGTCACTCTCTGCGTAGGCATTTTTATTTTCCGAGAAACTTGAGAGGTGTTCGTTTGACTTGTGGCAACTTTTAGGAGTAGATATGGTCGAAGGGCTGTGCTTTTACAACTGCTCGTGGTTTTGAGTAACGTTAAGGAAGATGATCTTTAAAAGATCACATGCTTAGATTAAGGTGATTCTTTTATCTGAGTTTGCTGAAAAATCAGGAATGAGAGGACACTTAAAGAACGAATCTGAGATGTGTGTTACTCTGTTCTTTGGTAGCTAGAGGCTGAAACAGATCACCGTTGTAAGCAAAGCAGTGTGAGATTAAGGCTGGACTGTATAGTTTTAAAAAACACAGGCAGTTCTCCGAAGTTTTTACTTTTTGTCTGTCATCTGCGAGATGCAAGGGAAGTTTTGGTCTTTGTAGAGCTGAACGTGTAGTTAGGTCTTGTTGATTTTTTTGGTTTTTTTTTCCCCCAGGAATGTTTTTCTTCCTTTTTGCTTCCTTCCTGAAGCAACACAATTCTCCATGGTGTAAACATGGATTGTGGTAACTTGCAGATTGAGGATGCAGGTTGTGGCACGTTAAGAAATAACTCTTCCCTCAGCGAAGCCATGGGATTTTTGTGGCTCTGTAATGGTCGAGGTTTATAAAGTGAGGGTGGTTGTGGGGCTCTCTTCTCTGTAATTTAATTCGTCATTAACAAAGGCACTAAGAACAAAGTACTGTTCAGGCAGTCAGCTGACATTCTGTGTAGGAGCTTTGAGCAATAATGCCAGCTACAATTAACAGTGTGTAGGATGATTATGGAGCTGTTGGTCTCTCTTAAAATTACTGCTTACCACATTTGCAAGGAATTCAGGCTTCTGACGTTGTGTTATGAAACTGCTAGGGAAAACAAAACCTTAGTTACTATTAAGAAAGGTTTTTGATCTTGGTTGGTTTTTTTCCTGGATTGAATATAGGTTTTGCCATGGTCTTTTGTTTTTGCCAATAGCCTGTACATCCTTCCAGTATATGCAACATAAAAGAAACAGTCTGTTTCAAGGTTAGTGATTCTGTAGTCTTTGAGAAATGTCCTTTCCTGACAAAATGTCACTTTGTTGTGGCCAGTATGTGTAACTTTTTTTGGTGAGGCTGTGCTGGATTTCTGGAAGGTGTGGTGCAGATACTTCAGAGAAGAGATCTCTAAATTTTACTTTAACTGGTTTGCTCACTGAAACCGTTTAGATAGGTTGCAAAATTCCAGAGCGTTTTTGGCCATTATATAAAGAAGTAGTAATTTCTACACTTCATCTTAAATGCAGGACACTGGCTTAATGTGAACTTTTTTGATTTTTTTTTCCTCTTTTCTTGAGTACAAGCACAAATGTAAATAAAATGTAGTGCTTAACAGTTGCATCTTAAGCTGATTTCTCCAGTGAAGATTAAAGGGAAGAGCCAGATTTTCTGCTTGCCCCCATGTTAACTGTCTCAAGCTCTCTAGTCTTTTGTTGAAGGAATGTAGGGGGGGAAAAAATTAGTACTGTGTCTGTGGCCCAAAAAGCAATTGGGCTGTTACTTCTACTGTAGTGATTGTGTGCCAGTGGGAAAGAATGCACCGTCTCACTTCACATACTTGGTTGGATGTAGGTCTGTGTTTGACCTGCAAGTTGTTCTGAGGCTGCTGAGAAAAACCAGTCAGGAACCATTGCTTGCTCTGGATTTCTTGCTCCTCCGAGAGGATAATGCATTTTTGCCCTTATCCGTTGATAACCAGATTAGGGTGGTGAGGAAGCTGCTAACAGGACTGCAGAGCGACACATCACCTCCTACCTTCTCTTCAGGGCTTCCATCAGGGTTTTTTCACCTTGTTTTCGGTTTGTGCTTGTGGTGGTTCAAGGGCCTCAAACCAGTGCAATGCTAGACTATTTTGCTATTTTAGATGAAGGGAGTTGTCCTGCTCCCAGTTGAACGTGGTAATAACAACAACATTACTTACCTAAAACTCTTGAGAAGCCATGAAGAGAAGGTCAGACCCAGGTTTTCCTAAGGTGTGCTAAATGTATTGCAGTAGCAGACATGGTACTTGTGGACTATGTAAAAGTATATAATCAGCTTTGTAAGTGGATCTATGTGGTGCATGCATTTGTTGCAGTAGTATATACTAAGTATGCTATTTGGAATCATGTAATGAATTGGAGGAATCTATTTTATTTATTAGTGGGTTTTTCTTTAAGTGGCATACAATGCGATGATGTTTCACGACTTCAAGCACTTGTCATATTTTATATGATAAAGCATCTGTGACTGGTTTATGAATAAGAATTATCCTGGTATCTTACTGCATAGGCATATCAAATTAAGGGGTTTGTCTTTTTCCAAAATACTTCATTGATGTACGGATGGTACATGGGAACAATTCCCTTTCATTCCCTGATGTTCTTCTGAGAGAAGGCTGTCTTCTTAAGTCTGTAATCTGATTAGTAGTTTCTGTAAAATGCGGGTGCTGCAGAGCTTTAATATTTTACATCTGACTGAGAAGAGATCGGCAGTATTAAAGGTATAGAGGCTATAGTGATATTTGAGACATCTGCTTGTTTTTTAAAATATTATGTAATTGCAGTGCATATGCATTCCTGACTTTGCTTTCCACTGGTTGAAGGGGAGAGGCTTGTTAAACCAACAGAATCCTGTGAATGATGGTAATAAAGCAGTCTAGGAATTGGGCAGGGTGTTAACTGTGGTGCTTTGCACCATTCAGAGCCATTTCCTAGAAAGAAAACAACAATAAAATTCCAAATAATAGCAGAAGTTGATTTTTAATTTTTTTTTTTGTCTGGGGAATAGAAATGCATTGCTTGTTCCCTTTTCTGTTTTCTTCTGGGCCTGTTTTCTTTTAACGTGCTGACTGTGCCTGCCCTGGCTCCTTTCCCTGTAGTTGCTCTGCACTTCTCCTCTTCCGTTGTTAGCAGTTGGTGGGCACATTGGTTTGGGAACTGGTTTTACTCACTGTGCCTGAGAGAGGAAGGACAGATACTGTGAGCAGGAATTCCATTGCTCTTCTGAACCAAACCAGAGCAAAGCTTCTTTTCACGGTAAGGTCATATGCTACTCTGAGTGGTTAACATAGATTCTGAGTAGTGTTTTCTCCATGAAGTGCATGAGCTGCTACTGGCAGTTAAAAAAGCAGTGGGACATTGGAACAACTGAGTGCCCAAAGCTCCATGAGATTCCACAGTCACTTGAACTATTAACAGAAGGAGATTTATATTTGAAAAAAATAACCTTTTATCATTATGGATTGTTTTGAGTGTTGACCTCATAAAAAGTCCTTTGGTCAATAAATTTACATAGAATGAGACTTACCATTGTACTTAATCTACACAGCAATGCTTTTAACTTTTATTTTTGTCTAAAAATCTTTGAGATGTCAGGTTGATTTTTTGCAAACAGCAAGAGAAGCAGTCAGCATGTATTATTTTGGGATTAGATGATGTTCTCACAACAGGAGAAATGGCAACTGCTAGAGCTGCCCAGTTCTGTAACGCAGACATTTCAGATTTTTCAGATCTGATGGGAGTTTTTTAGCTTCTTATAGCAAGTCCAGTTTGAGGGTCACCTTAAACCCACAGGTTTTGTCACCCACAGTGAAGTTGCAGCATTGAGAGTTAATGTCCATAATGTCTTAATCTCCGTTTCTGAATGTCAGTGAGCTTGAAGAGCGTTAACAGCCGTTTTTGTTCTGTGCTACTGTGTGCACATTTTTATGTTTGGAGATGGATATTATTTCTGAATTCTTGGACTACAGGGATCTGAGGTAAATTCAGAGGGACATCTACTGTATTTTCATATTGCACTTCCTTCTTCTAAGACCTCTGTTTTATTTGTGAATCTGCCTTGCAATTTTACACTGTCAACATACAAATCAAGGTAAACGCACAGAGGGAAAAGCAAGCAACAGAGTGGGGTGTTAGGCTGCAATTGAGGTGTGGGTTCAGACAGACTTAAGTTAAATAAACCATAACTTTGAATAGAAATGGTAGTTTTCTTTTGTGGGTGTTAAATTTGGCAGGCATCAAGTAAAAAAAAAAAAACACTCTTCCAAGTCTTTTTTAACTACTACTGTTTTAAGTGAACTGCCTAATTTCATTTTAATCGGTGTCTGGATGAGGAGACTTTCTATGGGAGTTCTCATTCATTTACCAGAGGTTTTGACTGCTTCAGAAGTTAGTGCGCTTCTGAGCTTCACTCCTAGCATTTCATAGGGGAGTAAAATATTTGCTGAGTTAGACTTTTTGTGTTAAAGGGGAGTACTCCTGTTAGTTGCTTTGTTACAGTGACTGAGTAAAGCTAGAATGTTATAAAATTGCCCAAACTTATCAGTCTTTAATTTCTTCTGAAGAGTATGTCTATGTCCTTTCTACACTTTTTTCCTGTCCCCTCTCCCAAAAAGCGTTAGTTGCTACCCTTTCAGCATGGACCATAGTGCAGTGTGGCACAAACAATGTGGCCTACAGCAGTAAGAGAGTACAAATGTTGAAGAAAATAACAGTAGGTATGTACTTCAAAAGTTTTAAAAAATCTTGCTAATTAACTTGGAATCCTTTTTGTATAGAATCTTAGAATGGTTTGCGTTGGAAGGGACCACATCTGGCTTGAGCTTCCTTCAGTGTGCTGTTGCTGATGGCTGGAATGTAGGAGAACTGTGCTCCACTTTGCTTTTTTGAAAAGTTAGGGGAACTTTCTCAGAGTTTGGCTCAACAGTGTAAGTGTAACTGCTAAGTAATTACCTCATTCCTGTTACTGACCGCAGCTCCCTGTGCTTGGGGACTTTTAGAAGTCTTTTCTTAGGGACTAGTCCCTTGGAACCACCAGAAAAACTGGCATGTGAAGGGGTCTGTTTGGCTTCACAGATGGGAGTTTTTTGGATCAACTTGTGTTACTTAGCAACTTCTGTCATAGTTCGGTGCGTGCTTTTTTTTTTCCAATCACCACCCCTCCCCCTAAGGTTAAGGCAGGAAAAGGAGACTTTTATTTACAAGAGTTTGAGATGTAACTGATGAGCATCAGAATGTGTTGCACAGAGCATGAGAACTGTGTGCTGTTGTGGAATCATAGGTATGGGTACTTCCTTCAGGAATATAAAGAGAAACAGAGGAGATACCATAAAGTGAAGTGAAATCTGTCAGTAAGTGACTTCACATTACATCTGTCACTACATTCTCTGTTCTGAAGAGCCATGCTCCATCATTGTAGGAAGCAAAATGATTTTTGGTTTTCAAAGTTTGTCCTAATGCTTCAATGTCTGTCTGCCTGCTGTGGTCTAAGGGAGATTGCCTAAAATGATGCTTTTACAATACATGTAAAAGCATTTTAGGTGGGGTTCAGCTGCTCAGACAAAGGCATCTACTACTACCATGTGAGGTTCCTTGCAGTATCCATGCTTGCAACACACAAGCTGGACCAAAGACCTGTAAGAAAGAGGTCTGTGCCCTTAGGGAGTGCTGGCTTGTGGCCAGATAGAATACCCAGGACTGTGTAAACATGTTTTGGGTGACTCTGCTTAGGCAAATTAATTCTGTCTTGTGTGTCAGGACAAACAGATCAGGGTTGTATGGAATGTGTTATATATAAGGGCTGGAGTGCTCATGAAGTGATGTGGGCCATTGACTTCAAGTATGGATTAGAAGGATCAACTAACCTGATGCATCTGTAGTGCTTGTGGCTTCATTTTCATGCTTGAGAGAAATTGTAGGCTGCACCAGTTCATCTGGAATTGAGCGAACGATTCAGTTCCAGATGTTCCCAGTAATTGATGCAGCCCATGTTTGTGAATGACTGAAGAGACACTGATGGTTGGTGTCGAGGTAGGCACAGGGTGTGGGAGTGACATGAGATACACAGGGAGTTTGTCTGCCTGTCACTGTTTTGCTTTGGCACAATTTAGCAACCCTGGTGTTATAAATGGTTTGTAGTATGGAAGAGGAACTGTTAGCAGTGGTTCAGAACAGTTGGTATCTGTTAGGAACATTTGAAAAAAAGACACAGAATGTATTCTTTTAAAAGCAAAAATCAATGCTTAAAAGCAGTATCATTAAAGTGACTATGTTCTTAGATTTGGCTGTTGCCAGCCTGCTGTGAAATACTGCGAGGTGGTACTTAAAACCATAGTAGTGTTAGATGCAAATGTCAACACCGATATGGTGTTGAGATTTGCCAGTTTTACTTAGGTGTCCCTGCAGGGAATCCAGGGGTTTTTTTTCCCCTGTGGTCTCACTTGGGGACCTGCTTTAAGATCAGTGAACTTGATTGGCTGCTTCTGAGTAACATGAGTCAAATCCAGATTTTCAATTTCTATGGCTGTGTAGATGATGCTTTATGATGCTCTGTTTCTTTCTTCTGCTACCAACTATGACTTACAAAATGTGAGATGCTAAATGCCACATCAGCTCTATGAATATTAAGATCAGCTCAGGTAAAGGCTTGAATTACAATAACGGGAAATATATCTTTATTTCATTTTCTTTAGATATGGGATGTTTTTGCCTCTGTAGATGTGAAAAGTATTTTAGAGACTTACCCCTGGATGCGTGTGGTACAGCCATCACTACTCTATAGCTGAATCACTATAAATAGCTTTTTAAAAAAAGTTTGCAGCATTGGGAGTGCTAGAAAGGTTTTTGAGTATTAAATTTGCTACATTCAAATTTCTCTCAGGAAGTTGAATCTTGTGTTCCTAGATGTCTGAATGTAAGGAAAACCTTTTCTGGAATTCCCTCACACACACTTTGAAGTAATCTGTTTTGCACTCTGGAACAAGATCTCTTCCAGTATTTGCTGCTCCTTGGGCTTCTTTAGGAGCTTTTGGCAGCACTAGATGCCGAGCTGCTCTCTGAGGTCTGCTATCCTCAAACTTCTTGCTCAGTGTGATGTAAACTTAAGATAATGAATATCTTTAATGATGTTTTTCACTTTAAGGTGTTCTGTACACTGTAGCAATTCATACAGATTTTTATAACTGTTTTTATAACTTAGAACTTTGTTGTAAAATGCTGTTTGGATGGTGCTTTCTGAGCTGACAGCTGTACTCATATAAAACTTGAAATGCTGAAAGTGTTTGGCCTTCAATATTAACTAGAATGAAAATTATCTAGCCACTGTTAAATAGAGAAATGTTTGTATCCTTCAGATAGATTTGTCTTGAAATATCAATTACATTGTGGCTTTTGTGACCCTTGTTGTGGAAATTAGCAATGTTTGCAGACTGCATGAAACCAACATGACATTAAGAGTTTGATACTACTATCACACTGCACATGGGCAGTTAGAAGCTTCAGCCCTGGTCCACTGGCAGAAGGAAGGCATATAGTAAACAAGCTTGGCTCAGCTGGATTCAGCAGAACTGCACCTTGATTATACCCTGTGGACAGTTTCACCTTGAGCTGGGATTCTATCTGCTGCAATACATGAACATGCTTTTAGAATAACTAGAAATGAGTGCATTGTCCATGAGGGAAAGCATATCATGCTGGAAGCTGATACAATGCTTTTGTTTCATTAAATGCTAGAAATACAGACTCGAGGTTCACATCTTCACAAATATTCTCAAGTACCTTCTCAAAAAAGAAACGTCCCTGAAGATCAGTTTGGGTTATGTTAATAGAGCTTAGGGGAAGAGAAGTGTGAAGGCCTAAAATGGTAGAGCAAACCCCCAGATTCTGTAGAAGATGGTACAGAATCTTCCTGCTCATGTTTAAAAGCAAACAGCCAACCTCACCAGAGAAAAGTCTGAGATGCTTTATTGCTTCAGACTTAAAAGAATTTTTAAAATATCCTTTCCACCTCTTAATCCTATACATCGATGGTGCCACAATTTTTCAACACTTTTAATGCCCATACTTTAGTCTTTAACTTACTGTAACATAAATCACGAAAAGCCTCATTAAGAACCCCCAAGTATTGGTGGCTGAGAACAGTTTTGTGTTCCTCAAACATACTTAAGCATTAAAAAAATTAACATTTTGCTAAGAAACTGTATGAAAGTAATGCCCAGTGCAGTTTTGGGGTTTTTTTCAGTCCAGTGTTGATTATTTTTTAAATGTATGAAAAAATACTCTTTTAACTAGTTTAAGTAATTTGGCTGTATTACCAAGATCATTGTTTAATATATCATTCTGTAATTCACACAAGAAGTCAGTAGCTGGGAACAGTTGATTTTGCTTTTTCCTAAAATTCTTTCTTCATTTTGGGGTTGAGCAGTAACTTCTGTAATTCTGCATCTTCAATACTCTATAATTAATAGCATGGGAAGAAAAAAAAAAAAAACCTCTCTGAGCCCTTGTTTCCCAAAGGCTACTATTACATGCTGATGTTTAGTTTTTTCTTGGTCAGGAGGTTTTGCATAAATGATCAGAATATTCACAGTTTTTAAATAGTACTGCAAGTAACTTTTTGTTCACAAAGGCTTCCTGTGCAGTATTTGTGTATCAGCACTGCATTGTAGTGTTGTTGGATAGTGACAGGGAAGTGTAGCCTGGCTTATTATCAACCATCTCCCCCCACAAAAATGCATCAACAAACACGTTTTTATTTGAAAACCATGTTGTTTTCACTTGGTATCAATTCTCATAATTGCATATTCGTGTACCAATGGTGATCTCTTTCTGCATCTTAACAAATCTGCAAGATATTTTAAATGCTATTTTTAAATTACCTGTGAAGTTGAGGGTGGATATTTGCACTTCTGTTACTGTTTGTGTGTTAATTATAGTGTTTAATTCCTTGGACTTGATCTGGAATTTGGGTTAGTGGTTTTCCCTGATCAGGAATCTTGTCTGGTTCTATTTAAGATACTGAAAGGAGCTGGAATCAAAATGTATTCTGCCTCCACCCCGATGCTGAGCGGGTGTGCTGTTTCCATGGCAACACACAGGATAGTGGGGGGGGGGGGGGGGCCGGGGG